>JBBPBX010009824.1:24099-42437 GCA_038048925.1 Garcialebias charrua | reverse complement strand
TTTTGCTCATTTTATCGCAGTATATTGTCCATAAACTTTGATACATACTTTTTTTTTTTTTTGTAATTAAAGTTTTTATTAATTTTTGTTATTTACATCAACAAACAAAGCAATATGAAAAGGAAAAAGAAAAACAAAAAAGGGAACATAAAGCTGGTGCACCCCCCTCCCTCTCCTCCTCACCCCCAGACAACAACAGACCACAGGTGCAATCACACATTCAAAAAGAAAAAACAAAGAAAACATCTCTGCAATCACTGCTATCCGTAAAATTCAACAATCCAATACAGCTTAGATCATCGCCACATCTTTCAATAACCGTGTTTCCATCCATTTTCATTTCGAATTTTGAGCTTATTTTTGAAATCTCGCTAAAATGTAAATACAAATTAATGCGGATCAGAAGTGTTTCCATCTACTGGCTTGTGGCGCATCTACCGGGCCACGCACAGCGTCATTACGTCAGACGTCAGCGTCATTACGTCAGACGTCAGCGTCATTACGTCAGACGTCAGCACTGCGCATGTCTACAGTAAACAGGAAGTAGCGGTTGAAAACAGAACCCGGCCACACATCTCGTCAAAATGGAGAGAATATTTCAGGTACGTGTTGCTATCGGGCAAGTTGTATTTATTCTGTCATGCCAACTAGTTTTAGCGATGTTACATGTTGTCCGGAGCGGAAACAGCTGATCAGTCACGTGATGTGAATGTTCGCTGCGGCAGAACTGAGTCGGCAAATCTGTTTCCATCTGTCGTTTTGCGCATCAGCTCTGTTTCGACCCCCCAAAAACCACCTCAAGCGAGCGTATCAACTTTAGAGCGACTTAGAGGAAGTTAACTCGAATTATGCCGTTTCCATTTAGCTTTTCTGATGCGATGCTTCATAATGCGCACCTAGAAACCTTGATGGAAACACGGCTAGTGAGTCCCAGAAACTGTCCCAGTCCTCATCTCTGCTCCCTTTCAATTTGCTGAGCATGACCTCATAAGAGGCTGCATCAGTCATCGATTTAATCCAGTCATTGATTCCAGGACGCTTTATAGTCTTCCAATGTCTTAAGATGATCCTGGATGCTGTCACAAGACCGACCATGATAATTGAAAGGGTTCCTTTGGGAATGTCCGGCATTTGGGATCTATCTCCCAGTAAACACAGTTCTGGGGTCCGGGGGACTTCTGAACCAAACCAGGTACTCAGAATTTTCAGAACTTCAATCCAAAACGGTGCAATCAGAGGGCATTCCCAAAAACAGTGTAAATATGTCCCCACCTCTTTTTTACATTTCCAACACAAATTGTCCGTCATTAGTTTCATTCTGTGTAATCTGGTAGGGGTATGATAATATCTATGCAACACTTTATACTGTATGAATTTGTTTCGGGCTTCTTTTACATATTTACTGCTCCCTGATATGACTTCCAGCCATTCTTCCTTTGTGTACTTGATTTTCAAATCTCTTTCCCAAATAAGTTTAATATTCAATGATTCACCACTCAATACTCTGATGCATGCTCAATAATCCAGGTAGAAAAATCTAAAAAAGCTAAGTCTGGTCCTCTGGACATTCAAAAAATAAAACAAAACAAAGCAAAGCTTTGTTTTGTTTTATTTTTTGAATGTCCAGAGGACCAGACTTAGCTTTTTTAGATTCACCACTCAAACTTCCACTTAAAAGTTTATAAAACCGAGAGGTCGTGTGGCGCTCACGTGGCAACCTAATAAAATTTAAAATCTCATTTTCCTCACTGTCTTTGATTTTGGCAGTCACGCAGTGTCTCATCTGTAAATATTTCCAAAAGTTTCCTTCCAATTCAAATGTACGTTTCAACTCCTCATAGGACATAAGTTGTCCATCTTTATACAGCTCTCCAATGGTATGTATGCCACGTGAATGCCATTGCCCCCAAAACACAGGTTGTTTCCCAATAGATACAGCAGGATTATTCCAGAGAGACGCATACATCTGTACCTGGTGTGGAAGCTCTAACATTCCATGGACTTTTGACCAAACTTCCCTAGAGTGAATAAGAACCGGATTTGTTGTGTCAATTTTTTGGGACAGTTTGTGTCTTGGGTGGAACGGTGAACAAACATCAGTTTCAATGCTTATCCATTCCTGCCCATTTACAGCTTCCTCCCAGTGTTTAACTAATTTAGTCATTTCAAATGATAAATAATATAGTTTGGCGTTTGGAAGTCCTAGACCACCCTTTTCTCTAGGGGCATATAATTTATCTAGTTTTATTCTTGCTCTTTTATCTCCCCACAGGAAAGACTTAATCAAGTTTTCATACCTTTTAAAAATGTCCGGCGGGATTGTAACGGGTAGCATCATTAACAAGTAATTAAACTGAGGAGTGGTGATCATTTTAATAACATTGGGCCTCATGCACAAACCGTTCGTACGCACAGATATGTGCTTATCCTGTGCGTACGAGCGATTAAGGATCATTTGTGGCATCCAACAATGTTTTCGTATCCTAAGATTTTTTTCAGATACGAACAAAATGTACGTGTGGTCTGGACCTGTCGTATATTTTACGAGCAGTCGGTCCGCCGTTATCCAGATGGATTTCCATCACTAATCACTTATATTTCGTTATTTAGAAAATATTCTGAGTTTAAAAAGAATTAAATGCAACGACACAAATTTGTTAAATTAAAAGAAAGCGGCTTCAAACCCCCCCCCCGCGCGCCCCACTCGACCACCGTGCGCCCCCGCGCGTGGTGTGGCACACGCCCCCCCACCCCGTGCCAACAGTGGGCACGGGGTCCCCCCGCGCCAGTGTCGGCATGCCCCCCCCCACGCCGCGCGACTGTCGAGCAGACACACACACACACACACACACACACAGCACCGCAGAGAGAGGGGAGAACAAAGCGAAACCAGCTTATTCATTCGTTTCATGTCATTTTTTATTTAAGCTGCCTGTTGACTGCGGGCGCACTGTCATCTGAGTGTGGATCATCGCGCGTCTTGCAGTAAGTCTGCTCCATCTCGCAGACTGTCCACCTGTCGTGCTGCGGCGAGACGTTTGTTTGAAGCCATTTTCAGATCAAACCATTTATTCTTGATTTCTGATACTGTACGACCCACGGGACACACAACATATGCACTACAATATTAATATGAGTTAACTGTAGTTTCGAGACATTTTAAAATGCTTCTGTTCAAAAACACATCCGACACTTGCGGGGGGTGGGGGGGTAGCGGTGCGCTACAGCTCTTCTGAATAAGTGAAACTATAATGTAACACAGTACACTAAAATTAGAGATATTTGACCATCCGACACTTGCGGGGGGTGGGGGGAGCGGTGCGCCACAGCTCTTCTGAATAAGTGAAACTACACAGTTGTTTACAAACTTTACACTAACATTAAAGATATTTGACCATCCGACACCTGCAGGGGGGGGTAGCCACAGCGCGACTGAGAGCAGATCTCCGAACGCGTGGAGTTCCTCATTTTACTTCATGAGTTTGAATGAATGGACACTTCCTGCTGTCAGAAGGCAGGAAGCGTGGCCTTATATGGTGTTTTGAGGGGTGGAAATTATGTAAATTACCTTCACGCGAGCACGCGCAGGTGAGTAGAACAGGTGGAATTCATCACCTTTAAGCAGCCCGTTTACACGCTTTTCTTGAGGATAGAAGACTTTGTTGGATCTGACGTGGCATGTTCGTACGAACGCTTCGTACGAACAAAAGTAGGAGAAATTTAGGATAAGAATAAGAACATTTTCGTGCATGAGGGCCAATGATCTTACCCCACAAAGTTAAGTTAATCTTTTCCCACTTTTCAAAATTTGTTTTAATTTTTGACAGTACCGGATTAAAATTTAGTAAAGGTAATTCTTCCAAATCTCTGCTAAGTCTAATACCCAGATATTTCATACCTTTAGGTGCCCACTTGAATTTAAAATTTTCCACCATATTTGAGTGACATAAAGCTGATAATGGCATGGCCTCTGACTTAGTCCAGTTTACTGTGTATCCCGACACCTCTGAAAATGACTGTATGGTGTCCATCAGATGTGGTAAGGATGTAAGTGGGTGAGTGATAAGTGCTAAAATATCATCTGCGTAAAGCAGCAGTTTGTGTTCTTGTTGACCCATGCAAACCCCTTTAATGTCCTTATTTGTCCTAATACTCACTGCCAGGATTTCTATGAATATATTAAATAATAAAGGGCTGAGAGAACACCCCTGTCGGGTCCCCCTTGATAGTTCAAAGAAAGGTGAGATAATACCATTCGTTATTACCGCAGCCCTTGGTTCCTTATACAAAATTCTAACCCAATTGGTAAAACAGGGTCCGAATCCAAAATTGGACAAGGCCG
Organism: Garcialebias charrua; assembly: GCA_038048925.1. Lineage (NCBI taxonomy): Eukaryota > Metazoa > Chordata > Actinopteri > Cyprinodontiformes > Rivulidae > Garcialebias > Garcialebias charrua. Next base: position 38,095 of record JBBPBX010009824.1, on the reverse strand, counting down.
AAAAAAGAAAGTCCCATTCCACCTTATCAAATGCTTTCTCAGCATCTAAGGAGATGGCAGCTATTGGTTCGTCTTTTGACTGGCTTATGGTACATCCAGACCGAACGCGATTTCAACGGCAAAAAAGCTCAACACGCACGCAAGTGGACGCACTTTGTGTCCAGACCAAAAAGCCAGAAGCGAAACTACCCAGAAAACTGCTGCGCAGGGTTGCCAGATAAAAATTAATTAATCATCTAGTACTGTTGCTTATTTTTTATTTTTTTTAACCCAAACTGTCATATTTGCTGCGTGAGGGTCTGATAAGATTAATAATGTGTTGAGTTTAGTGAACATTTGCACTGAAAAGGGGTAAAAATAAATAAAAATAAAATTCATGTTTATCTGGCAACCCTGCTGCTGCGGGGGTGTGGGGGAGGAGCTTACCGGTGTACCGAGTCGTCAATGCACTCCGCGAGGTGAGGAGCTCTTTATTTCTGTCTCTGTGGAGCAGACTTGACTGGTTGTGAAGGAATTGTCGCGAACACACAGCTACAATGAGTTTCTCTTCCATATTCCATGACTCCGCGGGTTTTTTCTGTGTTCCACAAACAATACGTCACATGCGCAATGGTTTCCGCGTCACTGGTTTCCGCGTCACATAGGGACTCTCCCCCTGACCCCCTCTCTTCTCCCCCGACTCTCCCTGATTGGTTGACACACCAACCAATCGGGTAGAGTTTGAGCGGCGTTTGAAAGTTGAACGGCGAAATCTTCAGCATGTTGGAGGCGTGCTTTGGAGGTGGACGCGGGTTCACGTGCACGGAAATCGCTCTCTAGCACGCTCAACACGCACGCGACGTGACGCAAGACGCCAGGAGGCTGCTGGAGGTGCGTCCACCATAGACTTTGCATGTAAACTGGACGTTCCTGCAGTAGAAAACGCATTCGGTCTGGATTCACCATTAGCCACATCAAATGCATCAACTTTCTCATGTTATCAGAGGAGGAACGGTTTTTCATGAAACCTGTCTGATTTGGATGTATAATGCTGGGAAGGACTCGTTGCAAGCGTAAAGCCAACACTTTGGTTAGTATTTTGCAATCTACATTAAGCAGACTGATGGGCCTATAATTTGATGGGTCTGAACTGTCTTTATCTTTTTTTGGGATTAGAGAAATTAATGCTTCGTTGAAAGTAGGGGGAAGCTGTCCTCTCTCAAAGGTTTCCTGATATACTTTTTGTAACACTGGGGCCAGAATGTCAATATATGTTCTATAATATTCTGCAGGAATGCCATCATAGCCGGGTGATTTCCCTGCTTTCATCATCAAAATTGCTGTTCTAATTTCTGCCTCTGCTACTGATGCTTCCAGCCCCTCCACCTGTTCCTCAAGTAATCTAGGAAGGTCCAGTTTAGAGAAGAAAAGATCTCTCCCCCTCTGATCCATCTTAGTAGACAGCGTAGACGTATATAATGTTCCATAATACTGTTTAAACGCATCATTTATGTCTTTCGGTGAGGTTACTAATTTATTACCTTGTTTTATAGCAGGGATAGTATTAGAAAAATCCTCCTTTTTAACTTGTCTTGCTAATAATTTCCCAGTTTTCTCCCCTCCCTCATAAAATGTAGTCTTAAGCCTAAACAAGGAATATTCCACTTTCTTGTTGTAAATTTCGTTTAGCTGAAATTTAAGTCCACAAATGTCTCGATACAATAAGTCATTGTATTGCTTTGCTAAATTGTTTTCCTTAAATTTAATCTCCTTTTCCAATTCTTGAATTTTTTGTTGGCTATCTTTTTTCTTTTTTGAAGCGTATGCTATAATTTTGCCCCTCACAAAAGCCTTCGAGGCTTCCCAGACCGTTTGAATATGCTCTGTGCTGCCAATGTTTATTTCAAAAAAGTGTTTAAGATCCTCCCCCAGCAACTCTTTAAAAGATTTATCTTGTAAGAGGGAGACGTTCATTCTCCATCTCGAGCCCCTCCTATTTCCCATCCCTAATTTTAAACCGAGTTCAACAGCTGCATGGTCAGTTAATGCAATGGTTTTTATATTACAACTTAATACATTATGCATCATGAGTTTGGAAATTAAAAATAGATCAATCCTCGAATACGATTTATGACAGTGGGAGTAGAAAGTGTATTCCCTTTTTGCAGGATTCATTAGCCTCCATACATCGGCTAGGCCCATATCTTCATTTAACATATGAACTGCATCTCTTCCTTTAGCACTGAACGGTCCCTTGAATGTACTCTTGTCGATGAAAGGATCGAGTACTTCGTTGAAATCCCCGCCCAGAATTATTTGTCCTGGCATTTCCCCCAATACCTTATTTATTTTATGGAAAAAATGAGGGTCCTCCATGTTTGGTGCATAAATGTTACAAAGTGTCACATTTTCTCCCTCTATCATTGCTTGGACACATATCATTCGACCCTCCGAGTCTTTTACTTGTTTTATAAGTGAGAAGTTGATATTTTTCCTAACTAAAATAATTACCCCGTTTCGAGCACTAGAAAGAGAGCTATGAAAAATGTGACCAACCCAACCCATTTTAAACTTCACCTCTTCCCCTTCATTCAGGTGAGTTTCTTGAAGAAATATTATATCTGCTTGATTTGTCTTTAAATAAGTCAATATTTTGTGCCTTTTAGTTGGATTCCCACACCCATTAATATTCCAGGATATAAATTTTACATATTTCCCAGTCATTACAGATTACACATTACTATTTTTTACACTTGTGTACATACATTTTGAACCCTGTTCCCTGGGGTGAGGACCTGACCTGAGAGTGCAACCAGCCAACAAAAAGAAATAAAATAAAACAGTTTACCTGGAAAAAAGAACATCCAGTATGTAAACAAAAACCAGTGAAAAGAAAAAGAAAAAGCCAACCTAAAACTTAGAATCAACCCTATTGGAGCTGCCTAATGCAGCTCAGGGGGAAATAAACTTAAACCTAAATCTTATCTGGTCCGTAGAGCTCTGCTCTCCTCCTCTTCGCTCCGTTCTGGTGGCAGGTGTTAGCGTCTCTCTCCCCTCAGTCATTTTCAGCATTTTGTGGGAAGCTCCTCATAAAAACATCAGGCCGTCGCACCAGAGTTCTCCTCTTGCTCGCTCTCCTCCTCCTCCCCGCCGAAGAACTCCTCTGCTGCTTTTGCCGAGTTGAAACTTATATTTTTGCCCTTCCATCTCACGCGCAGTGTCGCCGGGAAGGCCAGGGTGTATTTAACGCTGCGCTCCTGTAGCTTCCTCTTCACGGCTGTGAAGGCCTTCCTTTTCTCCGCCAGCTCCTTAGTCATATCAGGAAACACAGACAGTCGGCATCCATTCCACTCGAACCCGCGCTTCTCTTTAGCTGCAGCGATTACTTTATCCCTCGCCGACTGCCTCAGGAAGCGAACGAGCACCGGTCTCGGCGGTCGATTCGGGTCGGGCTGCGGCGCCAAGGCCCGGTGGGCTCGCTCGATCTCAAACTCCGCATCACCCCGCAGGCCCAGCCCTTCCTCCAGCATGCTCTTAACACAGCTCAAAAGTGTCCCAGCGTTGCCAACTGTCTCTTTTAGCCCAATAATTCTCACATTATTCCTCTTACTGTGATTTTCGAGGGCCTGCACACGGTCTCGCAGAACTTCCAGCAGCTTGCTCCTCTCAGCATCCGCCACGCGCAGGTGCTCCGCGGTGTCCTCCAGCTGCGAGACACGTGTCTCAACCTCTGTCAGCCTCTCCTGCATTACAGTCACCGCTGTGCTTAGCTCAGACGTCGTCTGCTTAATTGTTGTCACATCAGCAGCCACACTTTGAAGCAAAGTGAATAAAGTCGCCATGCTGGGAGTCGCGTCATCGTGCCCATCGCCACGTTGTGGGCTGCCGCAGGTGGATGAGCGGCCTGCTGCACCTTTCGATCTCGAGGTGGGCATCGCGGAATTAAATGGCTTAAACCACTTCTAAAAAGGACAAAAATATTTGCGCAACGCTGCGGGAGATGAATGGCATAAATTAGAAGCTCCCCACCTGGGGTATCCGACAAAGTCTCACATCAGGGAGCGGAGAGGTCTAACCAGCTGCCATCTTGTTCGCCGCGCTCACCGGAAGTCCAATAACGCATTACTTTTAAATATCCAAATGCATTTTGTTAAAAGACAAAGTTGTTATAATCTTAAGGGGACAGACATATTTGTAAAACCACAATTCAGAACTAGTTTGAAGGGACGTTCTACCTCAATCCAGGGAATTAGATTATGGAATGGCTTGGAGAATGAAGTTAAAAATGCCAAGTCAATGTTTACTTTTAAGAAAATGATCAAAACTAAATTGTTAAAAAATATATATAAATGAAGTAGCATAATGTGTATTGTATTAGTTATAAAATTAGAAAGAGTTATTCATTTTGTTCTGTTACTGGAAGATTATTATTGTTTGAACTGATTGTTTGAAAAAAAGGGCAGATATAATAAGATTTGTTCTTCTTTCTGCTACCTTTCATTTTTTTATATTTTGTACGTTATCATTTATGGGATTGTTTTGTATTGTTTTTTGTTATAAATTTTTTTTTAAAAAAGAACAAATTTAATAAACATAAACATATTCTCTCAGTGTCAGTTTATTTACGGTAATCTGATCAGGATTAACTCCACCAACCTGCCAGTAATAATAAAGCGTTTTATTGAATTTATTATCAGATTTACGAGAGGCTCGGTGGTAAGGAGGCCTGCTGCAGCTGATAAATTCAACCGAACCATTTTAGGTCTCACCCTTCATTCCAAAAATCAGCAGAGCCCGACCCAACCCTTGTACCTTAATCCTCCAGTAACAACATTTGAACTCGTGATACGTCAACCAGAGGAGAGGAAGAGCTTCAAAACAAACCGACCGGCAGCCCAGGGCTTTACAAGCCGAGGCAGCAGATACAATGACACCAACAAGTACACACAGACACCATCAGCACTCCTTCTGTGCTGATCTGCGACTCAGACGTGTTAAAACCAAGTTTCCCAGCACAGTCGGTCCGTTTCACGACTCGGACACTTCGCCAGCAGAGCACCGCTCCAGCTCCTGAGGCCTCCAGGCGGCTGAGAGCTGAGTTCCCACTCTAAATTTGACACATTTAAACACTTCATTCAGCCAAAATGGGAAGTTCCCACCATGTGACTGTTAGAACCGTGTGAGGTCTGGTTTTTTACACGAGTGAAACTTGGAACTTTTAAAATCTAAAAACAACCGAACAAGATGAAACGCCGTCTGAGCCGAGGATGAATCAGTGAGGACGAAACTGACGAGACGTTCTCCCCGAGAACAGCAGAAACACATTCAGGACAAAGAAACAGCACCGCTAGCTTTTTTTAGAACAAGTAGGAGGTTTTTGTGGTTTTAGTCTGATCTGCATGTGACTGCAGGCCGACTGAAGAAGAAGGAACTCCAGGCATGAACTGATGATGAAGAAAAGACAGAACTTCGCTGGATGGGAAACTAAACATGTTCGGCTACAAAATAAAAGTCCAGTTATTTTGTTTTTTAATCTTTCTTTCTGGTACCGTCTTTTGCCGTTCACGGGTCAAGAAGTTCTTTGAGCTGACTGCAAGTCTTCACACCGACCGTTTATCTGAGGCTTACTTTTTGTATTCCTGTCTGACGTGCTGCTGTGTGAAGCCCCTCCCCTTTTGAGAATCACTTTTACTCAGTAGCTTGATGGTATTCTATATTACCCAGCATGCTTTTCTTCCTCCTCCGTTTCCTTACAGGTCCTTCATGTCGTCTCTGATCAGACGTTCAGGAGGGTCAACAGGTAGAGAACTGAACCTGGACTTTCAAAATAAAACTCAGATACTCTTCAAAGTAAAAGCCTGGCTCTATCATAGCTGACAAAAAGAAATAACTTTTGGGCTCTAGAGAAGAAAGCTGATGAGTTTTGGCACCCTCTGTTATTTCTGCAAAAAATTTCCAGTTTTGATTTAATTTTCTTGTGTTTAAACTTTTATTTTGTGAAATGTTTTATTCTGAGAGTTTAACTAAATAAATCTGCGTTGTTAAACGTGACCTTTGAGCCCAGAGTTCCTGCAGAAGCTCGGCCTGATCTCTGTGGTCCCCTGGAACCGTCTCAGGTGTTGCTCTCACCGTTTCGGCTGCACAACGACGGCTTTGTTCGGCTACTTATCCACGCCGAAATATGCAAACATCACCTGCAGTTCAGCTGCTTCCTGCTTCCTGCCTCACAGCTGCTCATCAGCCGCCATGCAAAACAATCGTCTGATGGAGGTCTTCTCACGGACCTTTAGCACTGCAGGGTTCTGTTCCCTCACCTGTAGGAGCCGGCCAGAACCTCCTCGCAGTCGATGATCAGAAACTTCTCCAGGACCTGACCCGAGAACTTCTTCCCACTCTTGGTGCAGTACGTGTCGCCGCAAACGCTGCGAATCCGAATGTTCTGCACACACACACACACGCACACGCACACACACGCACACAGTTAGAGAAACAGTTCAGACCCACAGCAACAGTTCATCTGAACAGAACCAGGAAGAACCGGGTCTGTTCACAACTCAGCAGCACACAGAGACATTTATTATAGAAAATACTCAATAAATGGTCTTATTATAAAAAGACTCAATAAATGATATTTATAATAAAAAATATTAAATAAATGATCTTTATTATAAAAAGATTCAACAAATGATCTTTGTTATAAAAAGACAGAATAAATGAGCTTTATTATAAAAAGACAGAATAAATGAGCTTTATTATAAAAAGACAGAATAAATGATCTTTATTATAAAAAGACAAGAATAAATGATCTTTACTATAAAAAGACAGAATAAATGATCTTTGTTATAAAAAGACAGAATAAATTATCTTTATTATAAAAAGACAGAATAAATGATCTTTATTATAAAAAGACAGAATAAATGATCTTTATTATAAAAAGACAGAATAAATGATCTTATATTTTTATTATAAAAAGACAGAATAAATTATCTTTATTATAAAAAGACAGAATAAATGATATTTGTTATAAAAAGACAGAATAAATGATCTTTGTTATAAAAAGACAGAATAAATGATCTTTGTTATAAAAGACAGAATAAATGATCTTGTTATAAAAAGACAGAATAAATTATCTTTATTATAAAAAGACAGAATAAATGATCTTTATTATAAAAAGACAGAATAAATGATCTTTGTTATAAAAAGACAGAATAAATGATCTTTGTTATAAAAGACAGAATAAATGATCTTGTTATAAAAAGACAGAATAAATTATCTTTATTATAAAAAGACAGAATAAATGATCTTTATTATAAAAAGACAGAATAAATGATCTTTATTATAAAAAGACAGAATAAATGATCTTTGTTATAAAAGACAGAATAAATGATCTTTGTTATAAAAAGACAGAATAAATTATCTTTATTATAAAAAGACAGAATAAATGATCTTTGTTATAAAAAGACAGAATAAATGATCTTTATTATAAAAAGACAGAATAAATGATATTTGTTATAAAAAGACAGAATAAATGATATTTGTTATAAAAAGACAGAATAGATGATCTTTGTTATAAAAAGACAGAATAAATGATCTGTTATAAAAAGACAGAATAGATGATCTTTGTTGGTCACATCTGTGCCTGAAGAAGCTCAGAAAATGCTTGTGTTCATTAAGACGATGATCTGAGTCGTCTCTGCAGGACAGACGAGGATTACCATAACTGTTAAAATGGTAAATGGTAAATGGAGCTTATTTATATAGCGCCTTCCAGCCCCCTCTGAGGAGCCCCAAAGCGCTTTACAATACGAGCCATCAACCCATTCATACACACATTCATACACCGTTAGTGGTAGCCTGCCTTGTAGGGCGCTATCCAGATGTACTGGGAGCAACTCGGGGTTAAGTGTCTTGCCCAGGGACACAACGACACATGGTGGGCGGATGCGGGACTCGAACCTCCGACCTTCTGATTGGTGGTCGACTGCCATTACCACTGTGCCACGGCCGCCAGTTAACTGTTAGTTAACTGTTAGTTAACTAACAGTTAACTGTTACTGTTAGTTAACTGTTAGTTAACTGTTACTTACAATGAACACAGGGAAATGCATGAGCAAAAATTTATTTTATATTTTATTATAATTAATTAAATATAGATATGTGTGTATATAATTTGTTTTTATTTAAACACCATTTTCATTCTAGTGAAATTTAACAATCCATCTAGGTCCAGATAAGACATTTCGGTCCTGGAGCTGGACTGCTGTCTGTCACGTGGAGACCCTGTGTCCCAAGTCCCTGTGTCTCAGGACACTGAAGACTCTGTGTCTCAGGACCCTGAAGACTCTGTGTCTCAGGACCCTGAAGACCCTGTGTCTCAGGACCCTGAAGACCCTGTGTCTCAGGACCCTGAAGACCCTGTGTCTCAGGACCCTGAAGACCCTGTGTCTCAGGACCCTGAAGACTCTGTGTCTCAGGACCCTGAAGACTCTGTGTCTCAGGACCCTGAAGACTCTGTGTCTCAGGACCCTGAAGACTCTGTGTCTCAGGACCCTGAAGACCCTGTGTCTCAGGACCCTGAAGACTCTGTGTCTCAGGACCCTGAAGACTCTGTGTCTCAGGACCCTGAAGACTCTGTGTCTCAGGACCCTGAAGACCCTGTGTCTCAGGACCCTGAAGACTCTGTGTCTCAGGACCCTGAAGACTCTGTGTCTCAGGACCCTGAAGACTCTGTGTCTCAGGACCCTGAAGACCCTGTGTCTCAGGACCCTGAAGACTCTGTGTCTCAGGACCCTGAAGACTCTGTGTCTCAGGACCCTGAAGACTCTGTGTCTCAGGACCCTGAAGACTCTGTGTCTCAGGACCCTGAAGACTCTGTGTCTCAGGACCCTGAAGACTCTGTGTCTCAGGACCCTGAAGACTCTGTGTCTCAGGACCCTGAAGACTCTGTGTCTCAGGACCCTGAAGACTCTGTGTCTCAGGACCCTGAAGACTCTGTGTCTCAGGACCCTGAAGACTCTGTGTCTCAGGACCCTGAAGACCCTGTGTCTCAGGACCCTGAAGACTCTGTGTCTCAGGACCCTGAAGACTCTGTGTCTCAGGACCCTGAAGACCCTGTGTCTCAGGACCCTGAAGACCCTGTGTCTCAGGACCCTGAAGACCCTGTGTCTCAGGACCCTGAAGACCCTGTGTCTCAGGACCCTGAAGACCCTGTGTCTCAGGACCCTGAAGACTCTGTGTCTCAGGACCCTGAAGACTCTGTGTCTCAGGACCCTGAAGACTCTGTGTCTCAGGACCCTGAAGACCCTGTGTCTCAGGACCCTGAAGACTCTGTGTCTCAGGACCCTGAAGACTCTGTGTCTCAGGACCCTGAAGACTCTGTGTCTCAGGACCCTGAAGACTCTGTGTCTCAGGACCCTGAAGACTCTGTGTCTCAGGACCCTGAAGACCCTGTGTCTCAGGACCCTGAAGACCCTGTGTCTCAGGACCCTGAAGACTCTGTGTCTCAGGACCCTGAAGACTCTGTGTCTCAGGACCCTGAAGACTCTGTGTCTCAGGACCCTGAAGACTCTGTGTCTCAGGACCCTGAAGACTCTGTGTCTCAGGACCCTGAAGACCCTGTGTCTCAGGACCCTGAAGACTCTGTGTCTCAGGACCCTGAAGACTCTGTGTCTCAGGACCCTGAAGACCCTGTGTCTCAGGACCCTGAAGACTCTGTGTCTCAGGACCCTGAAGACTCTGTGTCTCAGGACCCTGAAGACTCTGTGTCTCAGGACCCTGAAGACCCTGTGTCTCAGGACCCTGAAGACTCTGTGTCTCAGGACCCTGAAGACTCTGTGTCTCAGGACCCTGAAGACTCTGTGTCTCAGGACCCTGAAGACTCTGTGTCTCAGGACCCTGAAGACTCTGTGTCTCAGGACCCTGAAGACTCTGTGTCTCAGGACCCTGAAGACTCTGTGTCTCAGGACCCTGAAGACTCTGTGTCTCAGGACCCTGAAGACCCTGTGTCTCAGGACCCTGAAGACTCTGTGTCTCAGGACCCTGAAGACTCTGTGTCTCAGGACCCTGAAGACTCTGTGTCTCAGGACCCTGAAGACTCTGTGTCTCAGGACCCTGAAGACTCTGTGTCTCAGGACCCTGAAGACTCTGTGTCTCAGGACCCTGAAGACTCTGTGTCTCAGGACCCTGAAGACTCTGTGTCTCAGGACCCTGAAGACTCTGTGTCTCAGGACCCTGAAGACTCTGTGTCTCAGGACCCTGAAGACTCTGTGTCTCAGGACCCTGAAGACTCTGTGTCTCAGGACCCTGAAGACTCTGTGTCTCAGGACCCTGAAGACTCTGTGTCTCAGGACCCTGAAGACTCTGTGTCTCAGGACCCTGAAGACCCTGTGTCTCAGGACCCTGAAGACTCTGTGTCTCAGGACCCTGAAGACTCTGTGTCTCAGGACCCTGAAGACCCTGTGTCTCAGGACCCTGAAGACCCTGTGTCTCAGGACCCTGAAGACTCTGTGTCTCAGGACCCTGAAGACTCTGTGTCTCAGGACCCTGAAGACTCTGTGTCTCAGGACCCTGAAGACCCTGTGTCTCAGGACCCTGAAGACCCTGTGTCTCAGGACCCTGAAGACCCTGTGTCTCAGGACCCTGAAGACCCTGTGTCTCAGGACCCTGAAGACTCTGTGTCTCAGGACCCTGAAGACTCTGTGTCTCAGGACCCTGAAGACCCTGTGTCTCAGGACCCTGAAGACTCTGTGTCTCAGGACCCTGAAGACTCTGTGTCTCAGGACCCTGAAGACTCTGTGTCTCAGGACCCTGAAGACTCTGTGTCTCAGGACCCTGAAGACTCTGTGTCTCAGGACCCTGAAGACTCTGTGTCTCAGGACCCTGAAGACTCTGTGTCTCAGGACCCTGAAGACTCTGTGTCTCAGGACCCTGAAGACCCTGTGTCTCAGGACCCTGAAGACCCTGTGTCTCAGGACCCTGAAGACCCTGTGTCTCAGGACCCTGAAGACCCTGTGTCTCAGGACCCTGAAGACTCTGTGTCTCAGGACCCTGAAGACTCTGTGTCTCAGGACCCTGAAGACTCTGTGTCTCAGGACCCTGAAGACTCTGTGTCTCAGGACCCTGAAGACTCTGTGTCTCAGGACCCTGAAGACCCTGTGTCTCAGGACCCTGAAGACCCTGTGTCTCAGGACCCTGAAGACTCTGTGTCTCAGGACCCTGAAGACTCTGTGTCTCAGGACCCTGAAGACTCTGTGTCTCAGGACCCTGAAGACTCTGTGTCTCAGGACCCTGAAGACCCTGTGTCTCAGTGAGGTGACCCAACAACTACATTTTAAATAAAGTTAAATGTTTCGGTCACAACGAGGTGATTTCTGGAACATTTTCTCTCTGAACACCTGACGCCGTCTGAAGGTGAGGAGTCTTCCTCTAAAACAACAGAACCGGTCCAGTTCAAACAACAGAACCGGTCCAGTTCAAACAACAGAACCGGTCCAGTTCAAACAACAGAACCGGTCCAGTTCTGTTCTGTACTCACGTTCAGGTGGGAGCTCTGAATGTCCAACGCTAAGCACATGTCCGTGAAGTAGTCGAGGTTCTTCTCGTCCAGCAGGATGTAGACGGGGACTCGCCGCTTGTTGGACGCCTCCATGAGGTCACACAGCAGGTCCACGTCAGTGAAGACGTCCATCACCAGAGCGATGACCTGCAGAAACGAGGACACGTGAGTCCAACAGAACCAGAACTTCTTTCAGAGAACAGAACAGGTTTCTGATGACGGAGCGTTGGATTGCAGCAGCTGCTCTTTCACTTCCTTCACAAATTTTAATTCACTGAACATAAAATAAATATCAAATCCTGCAGCTGGATCAGGAATCGAGCTCTGACAACATTCAAGGTTCTTTATCATGTCGTACATGTGGTGGAACAAAACTGTGTACACAGGGTCCCAGTTAACATCAACAAAAGTATAAAATATAAAAGAAAAACAGAAAAACATCAACTAAATATACATTAAGCACTATTAACATAAAAACAATACGCTGAACAGCAGCACGAACATGAGTCTGTGTGAGCAGATGAGCTCGCATGAACACAGCAACATGAAACAGATCAGCAGCAACATGATGTGATATTTCACAGTGATTATTCTGGTTAGAGATTCATGAGTCTAACAGCCTCAGGGTAGAAGCTGTTCCTCAGTCTAGTGGTTCTACACTTAATGCTCCTCAACCTCCGTCCTGAGGGGAGTGGGGCAAAAAGTGTGTGTGCTGGGTGAGTGAGGTCTTTCATGATGCAGGTGGCTCTCTTCCTGCATCTGGAGGTGTAAATGTCTGTGATGGTGGGGAGACTGACTCCAACAGACTTCTGTGCAGCCTTCACCACTCTCTGTAGAGCTTTTCTTTCTGCAGCTGTGCAGCCTCCATGCCACACGTTGATGCTGGAGCACAGGATGCTCTCCACTGCACACCTGTAGAAGGAGGTGAGAACTGGGCTGCTCAGACCAGCTCGTCTCAGCCGTCTGAGGAAGTAGAGTCTCTGATGACCTTTCTTGATCAGGCTGGTGGTGTTGTTGCTCCAGCTGAGGTTATCATTCATGTGTACACCCAAGTACTTGTAGCTGGAGACCACTTCCACTGCAGATCTTCTTATGGGGGTGGGGGACTAGGTGTGTTCGTTAATCCATAACAACATAACATAGTCCCCCCACAGACATCACTGGTGTTCAGTTCAGACCCAGCAGAACCATCATCCAGTCTAAACGGGTCACAGGAAGTTAGACTGAACTGTTTTCAGAAATTTAACTCTTTTTACACGATCAAGTTGAACATGGACGAGTCCACCTATAGCTACTTTTGTCTGCGTCCTTTCAGAGTCTCTGGACCGATGGTTCCTCTCAGAGGTCAGAGGTCAACACCCAGACTGATATTGACTTCCACTGTGTCTGAGCTGTTCTCTCTTTAAACTGGAAGTGATTTTTATTTTATATCAAACCCTGTAGAACCATCAAACAGAACCTGTGGTACCACCAGAACCTCCAGCTGCTCACGGGTCAAGAAGTTCTTTAATCCGACTTCTGGTTTTAACACAGACCGTTTGTCTGAGGCTTACTTTTTACTCTGTATTTCTGCCTGAAGTGCTGTTGTGTGTGAGCCCCTCCCCTTTATATCACCATGGCAACCAGTGACCCAGCAGCTCGATGGTCTTCTGTATTACCCAGCATGCTTTTGTCTAATCACTTCAGAGATGTTAGGGAGGAGTCAGAGGGTCGTCAGGAAACAGGAAGAGGTTTGAATCTGGAGTTTCACAATAAGAGTCTGGCTCTGTCACAATTACAAAAATAAGGTTCTGTGTTAACGTTCACATTTTGAAGACCGTTCATGATGTCGTTTTGAGTAGCAGCTGCAAAAACTCTTTAAAAATGTTATTTCGAGCAGTTTTTGTAAATCTGTCCTAAACTTCCAGAGCCACAGTCCTGCAGCTTCTCTCGGAGCAACAACAGGTTTTTTTGTTTAACTTCTAATTGGAACGTTGCGTGTTTCAGCACGATGTGAATCACTCAAACAATCTGAGAGAAGCCAACAAGATGCGTCAGGCACGAAGCACCCTGCAGCAGGTGAACAGGATCTGAAGGTTCTGCCTTAAAGAAACAGGAAGTGACCGAGCAGAGGCCCAGAGGGACGCCTCATCAATCAGCTGAAGTTTTCAGCTAACAGCTAAAGTCCTATTTTCTCTCTAACTGTCATTCAGTGTTCCTAGGGAAGAACGTCAAACATCCCCGCGACTGGAGAAACCAGTTTTTGGGCCCCGAGGGGACCACCGATGCCTCCAGTTCTCACATGACAGCCGTACAAAAAACCAACATGGAGGCTCGGAACAGAAACCGATCCACGGCTGCAAACACCAGCCAGCTCCAAATCTGCAGAACTGGAGTCTGTTAGAGCCGAATACCAGTCAGTTCTGCAGCGCTTCCTCTAAAGAGGCTTCGGAAACAATCAGAACCAAAGATAGAGTCTCCCCC
>JBBPBX010009824.1:4011-15754 GCA_038048925.1 Garcialebias charrua | reverse complement strand
ATATATATATATATATATATATATATATATACAGGTAACCCCCGACCTACGACCCCATCGACCTGCGAACCACGGGACCTACGAACATATCATATTTAATAAAAATATGAATTTAAAAAAAAAAAAAAAAAAAATTTTTTTTTTTTTTGTGTTTAAATGTTCTTAATTTCATGTGTACATCACTTTGTTGCAGCTCTGGTTGTTTTAAAGGCTTTATAAATAATAATTATGATAAAAAAGATCATTTCTGATCATTTTTGAGCAATTTTTGAGCAATCTTGGGCAACAGGAAGTAGGTCTTCAGTTTACACGGTCACAAATTAATGTAGAACACCGGACGCTATTTTAGGTTCAGTCACTGGGGTCTCCGGTCACAAATTAATGTAGAACACCGGACGCCATCTTAGGTTAGCTGCCGAGAGCCGGACGAAGACTGGTGACCAGGATGGCTTCATATGGATTAATTACTAGCTGGAAACGTCTCTGTGAACTTTGTGGATGTCTCAAGCAGCAGCGGATTTATCGCCGATCGTGCCAGGCCGCCGTGCGAACACCTCCGGCCGGCCTGGCTACACCTCCGGCCTGGCTAGCTCCAGAGCTAACACTGGAGCTAACACGGGAGCCGGCCTTTTGAACACTGGTGACCAGGATCGCATCATGTGGATTAATTACTAGCTGGAATAGCTCTGTGGACGTCTCAGGCTGGAGCAGCGGCTGGAGCAGCAGCTGCAGATTGATCGCGCCGCCGCTCCAACACTAGCTCATGGCTTGGCTAGCAGAAGCTAGCCAGCTAGCTAACACAGGTCTGGAGCAGCTGCGGTGGCTTGCCGGCCCCCGCGCTGCTTGGCCCGAAAACAATCAACGCATGGCAACCTATGTCGGCTTTGACCATCTCAAAGTAAGAAAATATATTTTTATTTATTCTGTAAATGTGAATAGCAATGTTTAACATTACAGTACACTACTTTACATGCTTAAATGTGTGCGCGCGCTCCGTTAGCATGATAAATAAAGGTTGAATGAATGAATGAATGAATAATTTTTTTTTTAAATATAATTTTCACCCCCTACCTACGAACGGATCGAGCTGCGAACGGTTCTTAGGTCCCAAACTCGTTCGTAGGTCGGGGGTTCCCTGTATATATATATATCTCAACTTTAAACTAACCAAAAATCAACTTTGAACAGATAAACCGACCAAAAATCTACTTTGAACAGATAACTGACCAAAAATATACTATAACTGATAAAATTGCAAAAAAACAAACAAAAAAACTTTAAACTGTTAAAACTGACCTAAAATCAACTTTGAACAGATAAACTGACCAAAAATCAACTTTAAACTGATAAAACTGACCAAAAATCCACTTTAAACTGATAACAATTACAACAACAACAAAATCAACTTTAAACTGATAAAAATGCAAAAAAGAAATTTAAACTGTTAAAACTGGCCAAATATCAACTTTAAACTGATAAAACCGACCAAAAATCAACTTTGAACAGATAAACTGACCAAAAATATACTATAACTGATAAAATTGCAAAAAAACAAACAAAAAAACTTAAAACTGTTAAAACTGACCAAAAATCAACTTTAAACAGATAAACTGACCATAAATCAACTTTAAACTGATAAAACTGACCAAAAATCCACTTTAAACTGATAACAATTACAACAAAAAATCAATTTTAAACTGATAAAATTGCAAAAAAGAAATTTAAACTGTTAAAACTGGCCAAATATCAACTTTAAACTGATAAAACTGACCAAAAATCTACTTTAAACTGATCAAATTGCAACAACAAAAAAAAAACTTTAAACTGTTAAACTGACCAAAAATAAACTTTGAACTGATAAAAATTACAAAAAAAAAAAAAAAATCAGTTAAACTGACCAAAAATCAACTTTAAGCAGATAAAACTGACCAAAAATCAACTTTAAACAGATAAAACTGACCAAAAATCAACTTTAGACTGATAAAACTGACCGAAAATCAAAAATCAACTTTAAACAGATAAAACTGACCAAAAAGCAACTTTAAACAGATAAAACTGACCAAAAAGCAACTTTAAACAGATAAAACTGACCAAAAATCAACTTTAAACTGATAAAACGGAACAAAAATCAACTTGAAACTGATACAACTGAACAAATATAAACAGGGGCGGCCGTGGCACAGTGGTAATGGCAGTCGACACCTGATCAGAAGGTTGGAGGTTCGAATCCCGCATCCGCCCACCATGTGTCGTTGTGTCACTGGGCAAGACACTTAACCACGAGTTGCTCCCGGTAGGTCTGGATGGCGCCTTGCAAGGCAGGCTACCACTACCGGTGTATGAATGTGTGAATGAATGGGTGGATGGCTTGTATTGTAAAGCGCTTTGGGGCTCCTCACAGGGGGCTAGAAAGCGCTATACCAGTGGTGTAGTCTACGTGATACGCAGGTATACGCCGTATACCCACTAGAAAAGCTTGGGGATTTCCGTATAACCACTTAAATGTGCCCAATGATACGTAACGTGACAACAAACACGCGTTGCATAAAGATAGATTATGTTCGCTGCTCATAAGGACTCTTCACTGCGCCGCAACTCTCGCGGTTGCCATGGTTTCGTGTTCCTCTGTTGTACGTGAGGCTCACAGCCATTGGCTGAGCTGAGCTCACTACCATAGTTCTCTGCTCTGTGATTGGTTTCTTAAGAAGCTCCTTTATGATTGGCTGCTCGGGATGCAGCCGGGCAACAGACGGTGTGGTAGAGCATTTTCGCTAACGACGACAGACTCAAAATGAAAAGGAAACAAGCTACACTTTTTGAATGTTTTTATAAACCAGCTGAACCCGAAGCTACAGAGACAACATTAGAAGAACCTACCAGTTCGACGGCCGAAACCAGCCATAATGAGGTTGATATCTGCATTTCCCCAGGTAAGTGTTGGCTAGTACAAGTTAGCTGAAGCTAGCTCAAGCAGCAAGTAACTGCATGTTTTTATCGACCTTTTCTGATGCCAAACTCCAAAATGCGCATCAAGAAACCTTGATGGAAACACGGTTACTGTCCAGAATTTTACAGTAACATTTCATATAAATAAATATGTGAATATAAAAATGATTTGTTTGTGACAAAGTCTGTCACTCCAATAATCAACAAAATGCTATGCTTTTTACTCTGTTTTAAAACTCCTTGTTTCATTTTTAGATCCAAATTGGCCAGCCTTGTGGAGTGAAAGTCAGGCTCGGGAATTTAAAAACAGACATCCCTGGTTGGAATGGAGGAACAAAAAATTAGGTAAATATAAAAAAATATGGGAACCAATTTGTATATAAGGTTTAATTGATATATTTCCAACATTAACATATTATGACTTGATAATTTTAAAATAGTCTGATAATCATATCTTTCAAAAGTTTAGTACAGTATATTACATGAGAAATTATATATATATATATGTGTGTGTGTGTGTGTGTGTGTGTGTGTGTGTGTGTGTGTGATCATTTCATTTTCACGTTTTAGTTGGTCATAATGCAAAAGTGTATGCAAGTAATAATGAAAGGTAATAATGAATGTAATTGTCGACACATGCTTACAGTCTAGTGAATCAGTAGATTCTAGTATTATTACTGGTATCAGGAAATATTAAAAAATATACAATTATGACCATTTTTATTTACTTCCTGCAGGATGTGCTGTTTGCAGTACCATAACGTCAACTGGTGTCCTGACTGAAAAGAGGGTCTCCATATCGGAGGAGTGGGCCTCCTTCAAGATCCAGTCATCAGGCTCAGGTTTGTTGTGCATTTATTAAAATGTAAGCATCACAGACATTTTGCAATGTTAAATATGCTTAAAATTCAAAATAAATTGTCAATTACATTGCACTACATTGCATTTTTGTCTCTAAATGTCCTGATTCATCTCAGTAATCTAGGTAGAAAAAGGAAAAATTAAGTACCGGTAGGTCCTCCGGACAGGTTTTTGTCTAAGCACAGTATACCCACTACAAAAATGTAGACTACACCACTGCGCTATACGTATAAATAAGCTCCATTTACCATTAAACAGATAAAACTTAACAAAAAGCAAGACCAAAAATCAACTTTAAACAGATCAAACTGACCAAAAAATCAACTTTAAACAGATAAAACTGACCAAAAATCAAGTTTTAACTGATAAAAACTGACCAAAAATCAACTTTAAACTGATACAACTTACAGAAAATCAACTTTAAACTGATACAACTGACCAAAAATCAACTTTAAACTGATAAAAACTGACCAAAAATCAACTTTAAACTGATACAACTGACAGAAAATCAACTTTAAACTGATACAACTTACCAAAAATCAACTTTAAACAGACACAACTGACCAAAAATCAACTTTAAACAGATACAACTGACCAAAAATCAACTTTAAACAGATACAACTGACCAATCAACTTTAAACAGACACAACTGACCAAAAATCAACTTTAAACAGACACAACTGACCAAAAATCAACTTTAAACAGATACAACTGACCAAAAATCAACTTTAAACAGATACAACTGACCAAAAATCAACTTTAAACTGATAAAAACTGACCAAAAATCAACTTTAAACAGATACAACTGACCAAAAATCAACTTTAAACTGATAAAAACTGACCAAAAATCAACTTTAAACAGATACAACTGACCAAAAATCAACTTTAAACAGATACAACTGACCAAAAATCAACTTTAAACTGATAAAAACTGACCAAAAATCAACTTTAAACAGATACAACTGACCAAAAATCAACTTTAAACAAATCAAACTGACCAAAAATCAACTTTAAACAGATAAAACTGACAAAATATAAACTTTAAACAAATTAAACTGATACAACTGACCAGAAATTAACTTTAAACTGATACAACTGACAAAATATAAACTTTAAACTGATCCAACTAACAAAAAAAATCAACTTTAAACAGATACAACTGACCAAAAATCAACTTTAAACAGATACAACTGACCAATCAACTTTAAACAGATAAAACTGACCAAAAATCAACTTTAAACAGACACAACTGACCAAAAATCAACTTTAAACAGATACAACTGACCAAAAATCAACTTTAAACAGATACAACTGACCAAAAATCAACTTTAAACTGATAAAAACTGACCAAAAATCAACTTTAAACAGATACAACTGACCAAAAATCAACTTTAAACAAATCAAACTGACCAAAAATCAACTTTAAACAGATAAAACTGACAAAATATAAACTTTAAACAAATTAAACTGATACAACTGACCAGAAATTAACTTTAAACTGATACAACTGACCAAATATAAACTTTAAACTGATCCAACTGACCAAAAATCAACTTTAAACAGATAAAACTGACCAAAAATCAACTTTAAACAGATACAACTGACCAAAAATCAACTTTAAACTGATACAACTGACCAAAAATCAACTTTAAACAGATAAAACTGACCAAAAATCAACTTTAAACAGATACAACTGACCAAAAATCAACTTTAAACTGATACAACTGACCAAAAATCAACTTTAAACAGATAAAACTGATTAAAAATCAACTTTAAACAGATAACAAATGAGAGAACACTTTTAGTTATGTAAACTAAGACTTTTGCAAAGACACTACAATCATAAAACAATCAGTCCCAGTAGTTAACACTGCACTGTTTTAGCTGTTCTTATATCAACACCTTCAGCTGATTTAGGAAAAGGCGCTAGACTTTTGGTTTCTGCAGTTTTTACACTCATACTGTATTTAAAATGTTGCTGCTTTATGAAACTTTTGCTGTATACTTTTAGCATTTGGCTGTTTTAATATTTTGTTACATGACTTTTACATGACTCTGACTTTTGTATTTTTGGGTCAGTGTTGTAACAACACTGTTATTATGTCAGTTTCAGCTTCTTTAGCTGGTTTCAGCTGCTGTTGGGTCTTCTGTAAACAAACTTCTTTACTTGAACTAAACTTCTGCTCCCTGCAGATAAGAACTCTGGTGTCTCCTCCAGAACCAGACCTGGTTCTACCTCGGGTCCAGACAGAACCAGACCCGGTTCTGCAGGGACCTCCTCGGGTCCAGAACCAGACCCGGTTCTGCAGGGACCTCCTCGGGTCCAGAACCAGACCCGGTTCTGCAGGGACCTCCTCGGGTCCAGAACCAGACCCGGTTCTGTAGGGACCTCCTCGGGTCCGGACCTCACCTTCTTGGCCTTGTTGATCATGGAGCGGACCAGGTCTTTGATGTTGTGGCTCTTGTCCCTCTGGAAGTAGATCTGGGTTTCTGACGGGCCGAACCTCAGGGGCGGTTCGGGCCAGCCCAGCTCCAGCATCGGCGGCTCCTCGTCGGACATCATGGGGAAGTAAGTCCCGGAGGTGAGCTCGGACACGGCGTCCCCGTCGTCCCGCTCGGTGCCGGTTCCGGTACCGGTGGTGTCCGGGCCGCAGGTTCTGCTGGAGCCGTGCTGCGTGATGTAGCGGAGCTCCAGCGGGGACAGGAAGTTGAGCTCGCGCTCCTCCGCCAGCACGCGCCGGTACTCGCTCTCTCCGAGCTCGAGCAGCGCGTCCGTGGCGAGCCGCGCCGCCTCGTTGTGGCTCAGCTCCAGCGTGGAGCTCTGACGCCACGGGTTCTTCACCTCCTCCAGCCGCGACGCCAGCTTCCCCAGCGGCTTCCTGCCGGAGGAGCTCGGCCTCAAACCCTCGGAGCTCATCATGACTCGACCTCTCTGCTCGAAGGAACTACAACCGGAAACTACTCGGCTTCTTCTGGAAACATCGATCAATTAATCGATTAATCCCCCGCTGCAGGTGAAACTCCGCTCGCGTCAAACTGATCGTGCGCGGGACAGTTCGTCTGGTCGCGCGCTCTCCGGTCTCCGGTTCGGTTCCGGATCCTCGGTGTTGTGTTGCAGGTGTGGAGCTCCTGCTCACCTGTTGCTCCTCTGCCCTCTCGGCTCTGGTCCCAGCGCGCAGACGCGCAGCTCCGCCTCCTGCCGTTGTCAGGGGCAACCGGCTCACAACCTGAAGACATATCCGGTCGGGAGTTTCAAAATAAAGCAAGCTTGGCTAGAAATAATCTGAACACATTCCAGCTGGAGAGCTGTGACAAAGTGCTTTTACTCTGAAAGTGTTTTTCCTTTCCTTTTTTTTTTTATTGAATGAAGAAAATTATGACATCTTATCTCATAATTATGAGATAAATTAGAAAGAGTCATTGTTGAGCTACACTACAGAAAAAGTGGACAATGACTGCGCTATCTAACAAACAGAAAAGAAAAATAAGTAACAATATAACAAGGCATATAATACAAGAACAGAAAAAAACCTTAACATTTGATATGATAATAAAATTAATCAGAGAATTATTAATACCATTCTAAATAACAACAACAAAAAAGAAGAGAAAAAAGATAACATTTTGAGGAACATAGCACAACGTTAAAGTAGTGACAAATGTAAGAAAAGTTTCAAGTTTAGGATAAGCTATTAATATACTAAAGGATTGTGCTTTTGGGATTTTGCAGCGTTTAAGTACATTCTTAAATGTATTTATTTCATTAAAAAAATTGCGGAACAAAGGGAGACATTTTCAAGCAACGACTTTTGTGGATAAAAATTTTGCCATAAGGATTAGGTTGTTGTTACCATAATTTAAAGCTTCATTTCCTGTTAGTAAACCAAATTTAATTATAGTAAAATCTAACGGTGGGATAGAACTCTTAGTTATAATCCAATTCTGCAAGTCTTTCCAGAAAGTGTTTTTCCTGTCTTTCAGTTGAAACATGAGTTTCTCTGATGAAACTTGTTTATGCAAATGTTGACTTTAGTTGTAACAAAGGCTCTTCACATGTTCATGTGTTTCATTTTGCAATGTGAGATGGACATTTGTTCTTTTTGTTTTGTTCAATAGTGTTTTTTTTATTTTTTTATTTCTCTGATAAAACTCTGAAGTGTTCCTGTGGATCTGGGACCTGTTTAGGTCCTCAGACCTCTGGAAACAGGACCCAGCTCCCCGAGACCCCAAATAAAAAAAATTCTTGTCTGGTCTCACCTGATGGGGCCATGGAAACCGTCCCTGCGGTGCAGGGTCAGAGGTCAGCTGCAGACCCAGTCTGTCAGGATTCACATCAGTTTGGGAATACAGGTAGTCCCCGACTTACGACAGCCTCGACTTACACGTTTCGTGGTTACGACACGCATCTCCATTAAGAAAAATAATAAATACACTGTATATATATATTGACATTTTTTATTTTGAAGCCGTTTTACGCAGTTTCCGGATTCCCGTTTTGCTATAGCTGTGGAGGCTACAGCTGCCTGTACTCTCTAAAAATGCTAAGTCTGGTCCTTTGGACATTCAAAAAACAAAACAAAACTTGTTGGAGCAAGCTGGACAGGCAGCAGCTGTGGAAAAGTAGCTGTTTTATGGACGGCTGTTTTATGGACGGCGGTTTTACGACGTAAACGAATGGAGAATCCGGAGGGAGGGAGAAACGGAGGAAACGGCTTCACCAACATTACAGAGTAGGAAATTAACTCTTTTTTCACTTCATTATGGCTCCAAATGTATGTATTTTTTGATAATTATGTTGGTTACTGTGTTAGGATAGGCTAAGTGCTTGGTAAAATACAGTACTGTACGTATAAGTTGCAGTTTGGACGTATGTTTCGAGTTACGTCGAAATTCGCTTTACGACGCCACGTAGGAACGGAACTCCGTCGTAAGTCGGGGACTACCTGTATTAACGAGTCCCGTCCACTGAACATGTTCAAGTTTAATGTGACACTTTAACTGTTTTAAATGTTTTTATTTGTTTTTGAATATTTTCTGCAGCAGGTATTTTTCTCTTGAATCATTCTTTGAACATTTTGTGTATTTTTGTGGCTAATTGACTTCAGGAAACTCAGAAATGTTCCCAACTCACTGAAATGTACAGAAAATGAGCTAAATGTGTTGTGCTAGAGTTTAAATGGATCATTTTTTAGTTCAGTTTTTTCTTCGCATGAACTGAATTATTTTGACCTCGTTATGAATGAACTCGTCCACGAGCAGCACATGAATGAATTTGTCTTTATCATTTTGCATCACTGTCACATTATTTGACATCATCTGTCAAATATTTCAGGATGTTTAATGTTGTTCTCTGAGGTTATTTAATTGTTGTCCTGGTTGATTCTCTCTCTGGGTTTATTTTGTTGATTTTAGGCGGTCTGGGACTTTGTGGTATCTTACGAAAAGCAAACGTTATAAAATGTGATTTTTCTCTTTGGTCTCTTCTGTAAAATAACAGCTGCTTCACAGGGAACATACATTTTTTTATATTTTAGTTTCTGTGTTGATTAGTGTGTAAAATGTAGCTGTTGGTCTCAATAAGCTCCGGCACCTCCTTGCCCTCACTGCAGGACTTACACAGCAACCGCCTCACTCGGAAAGCCCACTGCATGGCAGGTGATCCCACACACCCACTACACAGCTGCTTCAGCCTGCTGCCATCAGGGAGGAGACTGAGGAGTCTCCAGGCTCGAACCAGCAGACTGAGAGACAGCTCTGTTCATCAGGCAGTCAGAATGCTAAACACTCTGCCTGCTCTGCCTCCCCTCCCATTTGAACTGCCTTAACACAAAAAACTTTCTCACACATTACCACACAACACAAAGATTTTAACACTGGACTCTGTGTCATCAAACGGGTTATTCACTAAACTCTCGGTCATGTGCTCATTCAGTTTGCACTACTTCTCATATTTGCACTAATGTTTGTATTACATTACTGCCTATAGTCATACTACTGTTTACATTCACTGTTTACATTTATTAATACGGTTTACATTTATTACTACTGTTTTACATTTATTACTACTGTTTACATTTACACTACTTTTATATCTACACTACTGCTGATACATATACAGTATTCTCTGATTAGCCTTATCTAAGGATGCCAAATGTGCCTTATGTGCCTTACTGCATATGCCACTTTGCCTCTATACCAACATCAACTACCTCATACATATACTGTGTACATTAACTCATATGCTGCTGTGCCACTCTTTGCAAATGTCAATGCTAGAACCTTCAGTTTATTTTATAGATATACTTTTTATACTTTTTATACTACTATGAAAAAACTCAGGACAGTATTACACTTTTATTATTTCATTTTATGCTTATGTTCATTGGGTGTTTGGTGTTTCAGTGTTGGTGTAAATTTTCATACTTTTATACTACTATGAAAAAACTCAGGACAGTGTTACACTTTTACTATTTTATGCTTATGTTTATTAAATGTTTTAGTGTTTAGATGGTTACTGTTGCACCGAGGGACTGAGAGAAATGCAATTTCAATCCTGTGTATGTCCTGTACATATTGCAGTTCTGACAATAAAGTTGACTTTGACTTTTGACTTTGCTCTTGTGGTTTTTCTACATATCAGAACAACAAACATTTGCATTTCATAAATTAGTTTGAGTCTTATTTCTGTAAAAACAAAGACTGAAAGACATTTAGAGTATTTTTTTTTCAGTACGAATGTTTGAATTAAACAAACTTTGGGCCAACAAGCACTTGTTCCCTTTGAAACGACACCAGGAGTTGAAGTCATTTTTATCATAAACTGGGTTCTTGTTGCCATCAGACAATCAGGTTGCTCAGTGTGGACATCAAATACCTCGTGATCGTCTTCTTCGTGGCTCCATGACAGTAAAAGCTGCAGAATAACTTTGTTTCATTTGTGTGTGTCAGCAGGACGGGGTGGTGAGATAAAACATTGAACTTTTACCACCAATAAAAGTGGAAACTGCCGGGATGACTCTGCACTCGGAGTCCCTGATCTGTGGAGAACATCCGGGAAGAGGTGAAGCTGACGTGAGTCAGTGTTTACCCAACAGGGAGGTGCAGGTGCTTCACGCTCGCCTTTATTTGAATACGTCTCTGTGCTCGGGTCAGACGTTTGGGATTTGCATGCAGTCGGGGTCACGAGGCCTGTGGAGAGGAACAGCAGGTTAACTGTTCAAACTGCAGCACGACGAGGCCCGGTTCTGAAGATGAAACCAAACCGGTTGCTGGCGCTCTGCCCTCAAGCTGTAAATGTAGGCCAGAGCCAGATTTAATGACACCGGAGGCGGTGACGCGAAGAAACGCTGCGTTTAACCCTCGACGGGGACCAAGCGTGAACGTCCTGCTCGTTTGCTCTTTTTCTTCTCAATAAATCTGTTTATTTACCGGTATATATTTATTAATTTTTAAAAATTTATTTATTTATTCATTCATGTCAGATTTAAAGCAAGAAAGAGAAATTATAATTCACAATAATGAAAAGCAAGAAAGGAAAAAAATCTAAAATGAAAGGTGGAAGAAGAAGAAAAAATCTTATATCTGCCCCTTTAAAAAAAAAACAGTTCAAATAATCAATTCAAAACAATGATAAATAATATAACAAAATTAAGAACTCATCATGCGTTTACATTTCTAGTACATTTCATAAAATTTATATATATATTTTCAGCATTTTTTTTATTTTTTATTATTTTTTACATTTTTGGGCTCTAGTGGCCTTTATTGTAGAGGGAGAGGGTGAAACGGGTAGAGAGAAGGGAGAGACACTGCAGAAACAGCTCGTCGGGTCTGGGACGCGAACCCGCGACGCCTGCAGAGAGCCTCAATATGTGCCGCGCGCTTTATCCCCCACACCAAAGCGGCAGCACTCAGCAATTTAGTTTTAATAATTTTT
>JBBPBX010009823.1:5835-45530 GCA_038048925.1 Garcialebias charrua | reverse complement strand
TTAGCGCGTAGCAGCTGGAGCAAAAATCTCCGGTTCTGAAAGTCCACACGCAAACTCGAAAGCGGAGAATTCTCAAATCTCCACTTTGGTCGGAGTTTTTTAAATATTCGTTTATACTTACATCAACCGGAGTTCACGTGTGGATGAAAGGCCAAACCGCATGATAAACTGTTTGGTTTTACTGATATCCGGCTACGTGTGTACAGGGCCTAAGAGTATCAAATGTGCAAAACAATATAGGGATTTGTATCTGCAGTTAAAAAGAATCTAATACATATAGGTACGAGGGGGAGGGTAGCTTTTGTGTCCAAGTGAAGCACACACAAGTACACTCCTTGTAAATGACTGTCTGTTTTGAAAAGGTAACCAAGCAACCAGCCCTTGTCCAGGGCCTTTGGTTTTAGGCTTATCGGGTATCTGTGCTTTGTAGCTTCTCACATTTTGGCCAGGTTTTTAACTGTTCCAGCTCAAAGGACATTATACCAGGCACGCCAGATGGAAAAAACCACTGGGTGTTGTGTTTGTTGGGAGTCATAACAGGAACAGATTTGGTCGTGAGTCCACATCACATTTGTTCTGAGAAAAGTGCTGACAGGGGAGATGTTCATCAGTAAAGCCCTTCATACACACATGTAGATTACACAGCTCACAAGCCTGCAAATCACATGGTAATAAAAACACAATCACCACACACATCCAAGCTCTAATAAAAAGAAGTATTTTCTGTCTGCCAGAAGAAATTTTACAGTTAAACATACAGAACTGCTTCTCCTCCGCTTTCTTTGTTGCCATATCAACAATATTTGTCTGTAGGATTAGATGCATAAAAAGTAAGTGATAACACCAGGAGCCAGCTTGGTGTTGGTTATTTGGTTTAACTAGTCCTAACAAAGAAGAGATACTGCATTTCAATATATCACAACAATGAAAATAAACCCAAAAAAGTCAAGTTAAAATCAACCCAAACTGATGGGCGTAAGCATCATATGCTCAGGAAAAACCAGTGTTTCCCTAATTCCCTGTTACTAATGTTAGGTCGAAGCCACTTATCTTATGGCTGCCATCTCTGCTCCCCGTCTGGAAAAAGTGGAAAAGCGGCTGCATGCACTGCAAGTTTAAGATTCACTAAATTAATCAACATTTATTTATAGAGCTCATTACAACAGCCAAAGTGCACAAAGTGCTTCATAATACAAAAGTTAAAAATAAACAATAAAAGCAATACAAAAATGCCAGAGTGCCACTAGGTAATAAAAGCCTGCTTAAATTAAAAGAGTGTAAGATTAGATTTTAAAAAGGTCCAAGGGCTTAATGTACAAAGTATGCGTACACACAAAAACATGGCGTACGCCCATTTTCATGCAAAACTTCAGATGTAACAAGAATGAAATGACTGTGAAAATGTGAGCAGCCCCACGCCAACTTCATGACTGGCGTACGCACATTTCCATGGCTACTGGTCCATTGAGGACACTTGTGATACTGGTAAACTGTTCATGATGTGAAAGCTATTAGTCTACACATCAAACACACATGATCAACAATTAATACATCCACATGTACAGTATGCAATTAGATGAGTGGATATAAAAGCATGCACAGAGTGGTGCAGAAAATACCTGCAACAACAATAGCTTTAGCCTTTTAGAGGATAGCAATTGTGCAATATAAAGAGAGCGTGTGTTTAGTGACAGAGAGGATTTTCTGGCCCACGATGACAACTGGGGCTCCTCAGACGTTTTAGGCTTCCAAGAGCAATCATTTTTGAAACTGTACTTGGATCTACGTCCAGTCTTGGAGTGCAACATGGCGAGAAGCTATGCGCTGCCCATGCACATACAGCTGCTGACCACACGGGGGTTCCTAGCAACAGGGACATTCCAGAGGGAGCAGCAGACCTATCGGGACAGTGTCAATCAACCCTGAGCCAAGCCTTGCCAGCTGTGTGGGATTGATTTATCCATGTGTCAACCAGGTACATGTATATCAAATTCCCACACACTGCAGTTGAACAGGCCAACATTAAAGAGCAATTTGCAGCAACAGCCAGTTTTCCTAATGTAATCGGAGCTAGCGACTGCACACACATGGTTATAAAAGCATCATTCCAGGATGAATGTTTATGTTAACATGAAGCATTTTCATTCAATCAATGTGCAAATTATGTGATGCACAAAAACAACCAACAAAGATGGTGGTGAGGTGGCCTGGTTCAACGCTCGATTTATTCATTCTAATGAACGGCATGGTTGGGAACAGACTACAGTACAAGCTAGCACGATGAGGGATAGATGGCTTCTTCATGAGTAAATTTGTTTAATCGTCCTAATATCTGACAATTTTTTCTTAATTTCTGCGGGTGTGCACTGCTCTAACCTCACGGTAGGGGTGGGCGATATATCGAATATACTCGATGTATCGCGATATTTTAAATGTACGATGGTTAAAAGGGCTATATCGTCTATATCGAGGATCCTCCTGCTGTCGTGCGGGCTCCCACTCGCCCCCCTCCTTCCTGCAGGCTGCAGGAGCCGCGCGCGAGACTTTCAGCACAACATGTAAACACGGCAGATATGAAGAGCGCTGCCAGCTGCTGAGGGGGAAAAACAATGTTCTTTCTGAGCTAGTTTGGATTAAATTGTCAGATGAGGGCATAAAAAATGTTTTTGTAGACGATGCTGAAAATAATCCCGAAGAAAGGTCGGAACTACGAATCTTTTTCACCATTTAAACAGCGGAGTGGAGCATGAACCGTGAAACGGCAGAACCGAGTGTTTTTCCAGCCTGCTGCTTCCTTAAAACAAACCACGGGTCTGAGCTCATTTAGTCATGCGTGCACCGCAGAGAGAGGTGGAGACATTATTAAATCAGCATTTTATCATTATCGCTAAAGATACGGTCCTTAGCGGCTAACAAGATGGCTAACGCGTTAGCCGTCTTCTTCCACAGCTGAGACTAACCGTGTCTTTAGCGATACAGCTGATTTAATAATGTCTCCACCTCTCTGTTCACGTTTCTGAGTGGAGGCTGTCGTGTTTTTACACAAGGATTCAATGCGACACTTTGTAGAGCAACTTAGAGAACGTCTTCGTGAACCCGGAAACAACCCCCTGACCCTTTCACAATAAAACCGGATACAGTACACAGAGGCTCACATTTACTGCAGTACTGTGATAAATCTGTTCTTGTTCAGAGGTTTTGCAGACATTGCCTGAACTTGGCACAGTTTGAAACTTGTGCACATTTTGTGGTTTGTTGTTAAAAATTACCAGCACATGCAAATAGTTGAGAGTTGTTACCTGTGACTGTTCTGGGTCAGTAAATTTTATGGCCACTGTTTACACTTTTGTTTTTGTATTTTAAAGGCCTTAAATGTTTTGATTTAACATTTTTTTAAATGTTAAAAGCACAAGAGCACCTTTTTAAGTTTAAATTATTTATTCTTCCTTTTTGCTTGAAGTACTTTTTATTTATGTGTGCAATTGATGGTTAAAATAAAATATTTAAGTTTGTTCAAATTTAGTGTTGACATTTTTTTATCAATTTTGAATCATTTTTTCATTGATTTTGGAGATATCGCGATATATATCGTGTATCGTGATATAGCCAAAAAATATTGCGATATAATATTTTCCTCATATCGCCCAGCCCTACCTCACGGCAATTACAGATTTGCACACATTGTCCCAATTTCAATTCATGTGCGGTTTAAATGGAGGTGTGTCAAGGGAGGAGTCGAGTATTCCCTCATGTTTACTCAATTCCACATTGATTTGGATGTACAAAGGAAGTGTGCTTGGATTTATGCATACGCAACATTTCACACATCTTTGATTCATTTGTGCGCACACCGTTTTCTCGATTTAAGCGTGCACCATATTTCAGTTGGAAATCCACACAACTCTTTGTACATGAGGTCCCAGGTCAAGGATGGAGCACAAATCATGAAATAGTTGGTGGTTCCACATTCTGGATTCAGTGACCGAAAAGGCCCCATCACCCCAACATTTGTACTATATGGACATTAGGACAAAGAATAAAGATGTATTATTTGACCATAAGGTCCTCTCATACTCATGGAAAGTTACCAGATGAGCTATAAGGTGGGGCAAGACCATTAAGTGTTTTAAAAGTGAACAAAAAAGTTTTAAATTAATTCTAAAATGTATGGGAAGCCAGCTAAATGTGCAACAAATAAATGTCACTTTGCTTACAGCTTTATTTTGTATCCTGTGAAATGATCTGGTAGCCTGCTGAATATATTTGGAACAGTGATAATTATAGCTTCAACATCAGTCATTATATTAAGCTCCTGGTCAGGATGTACTGTATTTATTTTAAACCTAAATAACCTATAATGACTGTTATCATGTGGCATTAGTTGCTGTTCTAAATCTAGTCGTTTAATGATTCAGATGTCAGCTTGTGTGCGTGCACTGTATGTATGAGAGCAAATTTAGTTGGTTTGGTATTGGACTGTGGTTCATTGTTTGCTCTGATCCATTGTCATCAATTGGTACCCGAGTGTAACGAGGTGACTGGACAGAAGATACTTTGTCCTGCTGTAAAACTGTCTGGAAGTATTGTTCCCATCCATTATCTTTTACCCGGTAGGACTGGAGGGCGCCTTGCATGGCAGTCTGCCGCTACCGGTGTATGAATGTGTATGAATGGGTGGATGGTTGGTATTGTAAAGCGCTTTGGGGCCCCTCATAGGGGGCTGGAAAGCGCTATATAAATAAGCTCCATTTACTTTGCCAGAGGAAATAAATGTGTTCTTGCTCACGTGGTTGTGAACTTTTTGTACGGTTATGACAATGTATTCTCTAACAGCCTTGGCCAGCTACTCCTCAGCAGAGCAGAAATTAGAACAGTGTACTTCATCCACTTTCCAGTGATTCCCTACCATTAGCCAAGGAGGGTGCCCCACCCTGTCAAAATGACAAAATAATTGTCACGCAACGGTTTCAATAGCCGTGTTTCCATCAAGGTTTCTAGCTGCGCAATTTGAAATAGCGCAGCAGAAAAGCTTAATGGAAACGGCAAATTGCGAGGTTACTTCCTGAATTACGCTAAAAAGTTTATACGCTCGCTTGAGGTGGTTTTTGGGATTTGAGTTGCGCTAAACGACAGATGGAAACACATTTTCCGACTCATTTCTGACGTAGCGAAAATTCACGTCACGTGACGTTCAGCTGTTTCCGCTCCGGACAACATGTAACATCGCTAAAACTAGTTGGCATGACAGAATAAATACAACTCGCCCGATAGCAACACGTACCTGAAATATTCTCTCGATTTTGACGAGATGTGTGGCCGGGTTCTGTTTTCAACCGCTACTTCCTGTTTACTGTAGACATGCGCAGTGCTGACGTCTGACGTAATGACGCTGACGTCTGACGTAATGACGCTGTGCGCGGCTTGGTAGAAGCGCTTCAAGCCAGTAGATGGAAACACTTCTGATCTGCATTAATTTGTATTTACATATTTGCGAGGTAGCTCAAAATACGAAATGAAAATGGATGGAAACACAGCTACTGAGTGACAAACAGTATTTTGACTGTGTTGCAAAGCATGAATCAGGCTTTACTATAGCTGTGTTTCCATCCATTTTCATTTCGATTTTTGAGCTAATTTTTGAAATCTCGCAAATATGTAAATACAAATTAATGCGAAGCAGAAGTGTTTCCATCTGCTGGCTTGAAGCGCATCTACCAAGCCACGCACAGCGTCATTACGTCAGACGTCAGCGTCATTACGTCAGACGTCAGCACTGCGCATGTCTACAGTAAACAGGAAGTAGCAGTTGAAAACAGAACCTGGCCACACATCTCGTCAAAATGGAGAGAATATTTCAGGTACGTGTTGCTATCGGTCGAGTTGTATTTATTCTGTCATACAAACTAGTTTTAGCGATGTTACATGTTGTCCGGAGCGGAAACAGCTGATCAGTCACGTGACGTGAATGTTCGCTTCGGCAGCACGAGTCGGCAAATGTGTTTCCATCTGTCGCTGTGCGCATCTGCTCATTTTCGAACATCCCAAAAACCACCTCAAGCGAGCGTATAAACTTTTTGGCGAACTTGAGAAAGTAAATACGGATTTTGCCGTTTCCATTAAGCTTTTCTGCTGCGATACTTCAAAATGCGCACCTAGAAACCTTGATGGAAACACAGCTTATGAGAGACAGAAGGAGCCCCTCTCATTGTCCTTTTATCAGTATTGATCTCTTATCTCAAACCTCTGGAGCAGTTAGGTTTACAGTATACTGGAAGTTGTCACAGTGATACACTCCAGTATAAAGTGAACCAGTTTTGTGCGACACCTAAAACCAAGAGTAACGTTCCTGAGACATTGTTCTTGTTTCCTTGTGCAACACCAGACACTTTTTAACTATAGAAGCACACAAAAATTTACATATATACAGTATAAAAAAACTGTCACAATGAGAAGTAATACGCTCCTCACTGTAACCAACCAATAGGGAACCAGAGAAAATAAAGCTAAAAGCATTTTGTGTAGAATATATAATAATAATTTAATAATAATAATAATGTCTTTGTCTGTCATCTGTGTATGTTTCCCATACACAGACGAAATTCGTCTCTGCATTTAACCAAACCACCACCAGGTGGTGCAGTGAGCAGCCAGAA
The DNA here is from genome assembly GCA_038048925.1 of Garcialebias charrua. Lineage (NCBI taxonomy): Eukaryota > Metazoa > Chordata > Actinopteri > Cyprinodontiformes > Rivulidae > Garcialebias > Garcialebias charrua. The sequence goes on along the minus strand of JBBPBX010009823.1, from coordinate 38,877 downwards.
AGCGCTCGGGGAGCTGGAGAATTAGGTGTGCACTCATAGACACCCCAAGGTGTGTAGTGGCCGGGGCGCGAACCCGCGTCCTTCGGGTCCCAAGTCAAAAGCCCTGCCACTACACCATATCCATGCTATATTGGCAAAAGTATTTGCTCACTAGGCATGTAACGGTTGTCAGTCAGAGTCAGATGTAATGGGTTTACCAAACCGTTTCGGTACGTCACGTTCGGTTCGGTCCACCTGCGTACCGTTTCGGTTATTTTTTCCACTCATTGAACGTTAATATATGCACCGCGGAACAAAATTTCCTGGCCGCGTTTCCGCACGGAGCTATTATCGCGAAGCACGCGCAGCTCGCGCTGCCTTTAGCCGTTAGCTTCTCACTGCGGTCTCCTGTTTGGGACTGTTTCTTGTTAAAAGACGAGCGGCGCGCACATTCAGCGCTGTGTGTGTGGACTGTTGTTTCATGAAGAGACTGGCTCTCTCTCTCTTGGCACGTCTCACGTGAACGCGCTTGAAACGACGTCATCGGAATGTGAACACCGCAGTGAAGAACGAGCAGCTTGCCGCTAACAACAGCTGCACGCCTGCATTTAAACTACTTTTGTCAGGTAAATCATATCAGTCCAGAGCAATAACACAAACTGTGAGTTTTTAAATATCTGAGTCGAAGTCTGAGTGTTGTTATTATGCGCAGGCTTTAAAGTTATTGATCCTCACTACGAACACCCATCACTCAAAAAGTGCAGAACTTTATGAAAAAACAAAAACTGATGTCAACAAGCCCTGGAGCAAAGCCCTGCCCTGATGATGAGTGAGAGATTCAACCGTTCAAAAAGAGGTATTCTTTTATTATTATTATATCTGTGGAATGTTCTGGAGAGTGATGTGAAAAATGCAAAATCAATGTATACATTTAAGAAAAAGGTCAAAAAGGACTTGCTCAAAAACTATATATGATGTAGCTTAGTGTGTTTGTGTATTACAGTTAGAAAAATTAAGTAGTTATTCATTTTGTGATGTAGTTTGAAGGTTATCATTGTTTGAACAAACTGTGAAATAAGGGGCAGATATAATAAGATTTCATCTTCTTTCTGCTCATTTCATTTTATCCTACTTGTATTCTTGTATCTGATGAAACTGTTTTGTATTGTTCTTTTAAAATGAATGAATAAACATCAAATCAAATCAAAATTATCTAAATAATCTTTTTTATTCAAAATCATAATCTTATTAACTTTTTTTTTTTAATTGTGTTTTATTTCCAGTCTGGGACAGACATCCACCAGAGATCACCTGCAGCTAAGAAGTGTGTGATGACTGAACTGAACTCTGAACTTTTCCAGCACCTGTCCCACCAAGAAGAAGTTGTGAGTACAGTAATGAGGACAAATACAGCCACACTGATGCTACTGGACAAAAACTTGATTAGTTAGATTGTAAACAGTCTGTTGCTGCTTATTGTTCTGACTGTTATTGTATTTATTAAGATTTTTTATTATTGTTAAAATAGTTTTATTGTAGAGTGCTGTTTATTTAAAATATCATCCAAATGGGTCACTTTTATTTATTACTACCGGTACAATACTGTACAGTACAAACGTATTTTTGGCATATTTTCAAAAGAAACATTTTGTAAGTCTTTATTTTGTCCTTTTTTTTTGTACCGAAAATAAACCGAAAATAAACCGAACCGAGCCCTCCTTGTAGTTGAACCGAACCGAAATGTGATTTTAGCGTACCGTTACACCCCTATTGCTCACCCATCCAAATTATTGGAATCAGGTGTTCCAATCACTTCCATGGCCACAGGTGTATAACATGAAGCACCCAAGCATGCAGACCGTTTTTACAAACATTTGTGAAACAATGGGTCGCTCTCGGGAGCTCAGTGAATTCCAGCGTGGAATTGATAGGATGCCACCTATGCAACAAATCCAGACGTGAAATGTCCTCACTCCTAAATATTCCACAGTCAACTGGCAGCTGTATTATAAGAAAATGGAAGTGTTTGGGAATGGCATCAACTCAGCCATGAAGTGGTAGGCCACGTAAACTGACGGGGCGGGGTCAGCGGATGCTGAAGTGCATAGTGCGAAGACGGTGCCAACTTTCTGAAAGTCAGTCCCTACAGACCTCCAAACTTCATGTGGCCTTCAGATTAGCTCAAGGACAATGTGCAGAGAGCTTCATGGAATGGGTTTCCATGGTTGAGCAGTTGCATCCAAGCCATACATCACCAAGTGCAATGCAAAGCGTCAGATGCAGTGGTGAAAAGCACGTTGCCACTGGACTCTAGAGCAGTGGAGGCACATTCTCTGGAGTGAAGAATCACGCGTCTCCATCTGGCAATCTGATGGATGAATCTGGTTTTGGTGGTTGCCAGGAGAACTGTACTTACCTGACTGCATTGTGCCAAGTGTAAAGTTTGGTGGAGTGGGGATTAACGTTTGGGGTTGTTTTTCAGGAGCTGGACTTTGCCCATTAGATCCAGTGAAAGGAACTCTGACTGTTTCAGCATACCAAGACATTTTGGACAATTCCATGCTTCCAACTTTATGGGAACAGTTTGGAGCTTGCCCCTTCCTCTTCCAACATGACTGTGCACCAGTGCACAAAACAAGGTCCATAAAGACATGGATGGCAGAGTCTGGTGTGGATGAACTTGACTGGCCTGCACAGAGTCCTGATATCAACCTTATAGAACACCTTTGAGATGAATTAGAGCAGAGACTGAGAGCCAGGCCTTCTTGTCCAACATCAGTATGTGACCTCACAAATGCACTTCTGGAAGAATGGTCAAAAATCCCTATAAACACACTCCTAAACCTTATGGAGAGCCTTCCCAGAAGAGATTAAGCTGTGCTAGCTACAAAGGGTGGACCAACGTCATATTGAACCCTATGGATTAGGAATGGGATGTCACTTAAGCTCATATGCGAGTCAAGGCAGGTGAGCAAATACTTTTGGCAATGTAATGTTTATACATATATACATATATGTATACATATATTGTATATAAATAAAAAAATCCAGAAAGCCCAATGTATGATTTTTTTTAAATAAATTATTTGTGTGTTACTGCTGCAAGTATTTGAACAACTGTGAAAATCAATGTTAATATTTGGTACAGTAGCCTTTGTTTGCACTTACAGAGGTCAAATGTTTCCTGTAGTTTGTCACCAGGTTTGCACACACTGCTGCAGCAGGATTTTGGACCATTCCTTCACACAGATCTTCTCTAGGTCAGCCAGGTTTATGGGCTGTCACTGAGAAACACTGAGTTTGAGCTCCCTCCAAAGATTTTCTACAAGGTTTAGGTTCTGGAGACTGGCTAGACCACTCCAGGACCTTGATATGCTTCTTACGGAACCACTCCTTGGTTCTCCTGGCTGTGTGCTTTGGGTCATTGTCACGTTGGAAGACCCAGCCACGACCCATCTTCAATGCTCTAACTGAGGGAAGGAGGTTGTTCCCCAAAATCTCACAATACATGGCCCCAGTCATCCTCTCCTTAATACAGTGCAGTCGTCCTGTCCCATGCATGTTCTCCCCGTGCATGCGTGGGTTTCCTCCGGGTACTCCGGTTTCCTCCCACAGACCAAAAAACATGCTTGTTAGGCTGATTGGTGACTCTAAATTGACCCTAGGTGTGAGTGTGAGAGTGGATGGTTGTTTGGTGTGAGTGAGACAGGTCCCTCTTGTAAATGAGTACCCGTGACTCAACAAGGCTAGCCTGTATAAATAAAGGTTGAATGAATGTGCAGAAAAACACCCCAAAGCATGATGCTTCTGCCACAAAGCTTCACAGGAGGGATGGTGTTTTTGGGATGGTGCTCATCATTCTTCGTCCTCCAAACACGGCGAGTGGAATTAAGACCAAAAAGTTATATTTTGGTATCATCTGACCACATAACTTTCTCCCATAACTCCTCTGGATCATCCAAATGGTCATGGACAAACTTAAGACGGGCCTGGACGGGTGCTGATTGAAGCAGGGGAACCTACCATGCCATGCATGATTTTAAACTATGACGTCTTAGTGTATTACCCACTGTAACCTTGGAAACAGTGGTGCCAGCTCTCTTCAGGTCATTGACCAGCTCCTCCTGAGTAGTTCTGGATTGATTCTTCACCTTTCTTAGGATCATTAATACGCCACGAGGTGAGATCTTGCATGGAGTCCCAGTCCGAGGGAGATTGACAGTCATGTTTAGATTCTTCCATTTTCAAAAAATTGCTCCAACAGTTGATCTTTTTTCATCAAGCTGCTTGGCAATTGCCCCGTGGAGGTCTACAATTTTGTCTCTGGTGTCTTTGGACAGCTCTTTGGTCTTAGCCATGTTAGTAGTTGGAGTCTTACTGATTGTGTGGGGTGGACAGGCGTCTTTATTAGGGGTGTTATGGTACACGTGGGTGTACTGAACCGTTTCGGTACGGCACGTTTGGTTCGGTCCACCTGCGTACCGTTTCGGTCATTTTTTCACTCAATACATTTTATTAAAAGAGATTATCTGCCGCGGAACTAAAATTCCTAAGCGCGTTTCAGCATGGCGCTATTATCTTGCAGCACACATAGCATTAGCAGCCTAGTGTCTCCTGTTTGGGAACATTATGGCTTTCTTGTTAAAAGACAAGCGCAAATCTAAAGCTGTGTGTCGACATTGTTTCACGATGATTGGATCTGTAGCAGCAACACATCTAACTTGATAACGCTCTTGAAACAACATAATCTGAACGTGAACGTGTCTTCTACAGAAAAACAGCTTGTAGCAAACACAGATAACAGCAGCATTTAAACAACCTTCATCCGGTAATTCAAATCGGTCCAGAGCAAATAAACACAAGCTGTGGGAGTTTTTAAAGATCTAGATCTACGTCTGAATGTTGTTGATGCGCCAACTTTAAAGTTACTGAGCCCTGCTATGACATCCATCACGTCAACACTTGAGGCAAAAAGTTCAGCACTTTTTGAAAAAGTTAAAACTGATATCGTCAACAATCCCTAGAGCATATTAAAGCCCTGCCTTGATAATGATGATGAGAGAGATTCAACCACCTCATAACAACCGTTCAAGAAGACTTATTGTTCTTTTATTATTATTATTATTATTATCTACTTAACTTTTTTTTTAATTTAAAATTATAAATTTTATTAACTTTTTTTTTTTACTTGGTTGCGTTTTATTTCCAGTCTGGGACAGAGATAGCAGCTGAGTCTTCTTCCTGTTCAGGGAAATCCACCAGAGATCCCCTGCAGCTAAGAAGTCTGTGTTGACTGAACTCTGAACTTTTCCAGGGACATGTGGGAGCAGGTCCAAGAAGAGGTTGTGAGTAATGAGGACAAATACAGCCACACTGCTGCTACAGTGGTTATTGAGTTGATTTTCTCCACAGCTGGAGATATTCACTACAACTAGATATGTGCTTTTGGCAGAAAATGTGGACAAGTTGGTCTGTTTGGACAAAAACAAAACTTGATTAGATTACAAACAGTCTGTTGCTGCTTATTGTTCTGGATCTGGCTTTTATTGTATTTATTAAGATTTTTATTATTGTTAGTATATTTTATTTATTGTAAAGAGTGCCGGTTTTTTTTTTCAACCTTTGTTTAAACAGATAAGTCACATTGAGCCTCGAATACTCATTTACAAGCGAGATCTGTTAGACAGACAATAAAAGTGGTGAAAAATAACACATAGGGTTTGGAGACAAAAAAGATTCCTAACACATTTTTGACCTCTGTTTGAAGGTCAAAAATATGGTAATGAAAAAAGTCTCGTACATAATGATGCAGACGTTACGCAGAGGTCAGGGAGGACTCAAAGGTGGTTGAGCAGCCAGCTCATAGATCTGTGCACACTCATGGGGGGGAGCTGCCAAGGTCGGCCAAAGGCGAGAGTCCTGAAATGATGACAGAATGTTTATTCAGCTGGGCTCCTCTGAAAAGTCTGTGGAACTCCTCAGTAGCTGGATTGGGAGAGGGATGAGAGCATCTGGTTTACAAAACTTCTCAGGCGTGTTGAGATAAGACGGCCTATCAAGGCCAGTCGGGGAGCCAAATGTCAGATAAACACGATTGTTTTGGGAACAGGCAGAACGTTAATAACATCTACCTTCAGGCTGTGTCGATCCACTCGCTTCTGAAAATGTCCAAACTAAAATAACCAAACAAATGGAACGTGCCTCAGAAAATCCCCAAGATGTAATCCATTCAGCCAAAAGTCTGGTTTCTCGAGACATGAACCAAGCCATCATGTAAGGCAGGCAGCCTGACCAGGTCCACATTAGCTGCCAACGTCGTCTTCCTTTTATGTTCTACAGCCTGTCTTCTCTTTAAAGAAACGTTATCAGTTGTGTTGAGGGACCAACTGACCAAATTGAAGTCCATAGTTATGATACGGAAGATTTTGTAGAAGAGAGGCTCTCAGACAGTTTCACAGACAAGACAAAGCAAAAGCAAAGCAGAGACCGAGAGGAGACGTCCACCCTTGAGAAGAGCATGTGTTGTTTTTTATTTAAAATATCATCCAAATGGGTCGCCTTTTTTATTTATACAAATGTAGTGTTTACTTGGCATATTTTCAAAATAAACGTTTTGTAAGTCTTTATTTTGTTTTTTTTTGGTACCGAAAATTCACCGAACCGAGCCCTCCTTGAAACTGAACCGAACTGAAATGTGATTTTAGCATAACGTTATACCCCTAGTCTTCATGCAGCTAACCACCTCAAACAGGTGCTTCTAATTTAGAATAATAAGTGGAGTGGAGGTGGACTTTTTAGAGGTGGACTTTTTAGAGGCGGACTAACAGGTCTTTGAGGGCCAGAATTGTTGCTGATGGGCAGGTGTTCAAATACTTATTTGCAGCAGTGACACAAATCTATATATATTTTTTTTATTTTTTTATTTTTTTAATCATACATTGTGATTTCCAGATTTTTTTTTAGATTATGTCTCTCACAGTAGACATGCACCTAAGATGAACATTTCAGACCCCTCCATGACTTCTAAGTGGGAGAACTTGCAAAGTCGCAGGGTGTTCAAATACTTATTTTCCTCATTGTATATATCATTGAAATGTTCTCTAGTATGGACTTAATACTTGTTCTTTAAATCAGAATAAAATTTAAGTATTTGCATATACAGTATATGTTTTAGCTTATTTATTTATTCATTTGATTAAATTAAATAGTTGTTCTGGTCATTTGTTTCTGTACTTCCATGTATGCTTTTTGAAGCGTAAAGATCATATTTTTGAGAATTTCTGTAGACAAGTAAAAAAAATGCCAGTTACCCCAAAATAAATACACTAGCAATCTAAATATTTTGTTATATTACCCCAGCTTCACGCTATTAAAAAAGTCTTACGTCAACATTATATGCAGTGCCTCTTGGAAACAGAACAAAGAGAAAAAAGAAAATAGAGCAGACATATCCTACTTGTTGTTTTGCCATTACAGAGATTTTTGTGCATTATTGTGATTCTTTTAAGCAAAGTTAAAAGAACGCTAGTCTGGCAGTTAATGTTACTGTTTTTGTCTGCTGAAGTGGAACGGCCCTAAAAATAACGAGACCATGGTGCCATTAAGGTGGTAATGAGCCCAAACTAGTGAACACAACAATGGCAGTGGGACAAAAGAGGGCTACACACTATGCAAGCCTTATATTACACTAAATAACCTGAATCTTTACATAAAGACATGCACTCGAAGGTCATTTTTTTATTGTATTCAGACTTTTCATTATCAGACGACTGGGATTTCAGCGCTTTGACATCTGTGGGTTTTTTATTCACAATGTTAAAAATATATATTTTTAACTTACATTACATAAAGCAAAAAAAACAACAACTGTGATGCTGAAGTTTCAAACTATTATTCCCAGGGGGAGGACTGATCCTGTAGTTTCTGTGTAAATTCCTACACAACAGGCACACCCTTACCCATGATAATACAGTACAGTATAACCCTATTACAATAAACCACAACAATCAACTACAGTATCTAACTCACATTTTGGACGAACAGCCACTGAAACCAACAAAGTTGTGGTTTTACATGTACAACTGTGGACTGAAAATGCCTAAAGATTAGTACACAGATAAGAATATATAAAAACCATTACAGTACTACACAGCTAAATAACTTGCAGCAAGTGGCTTCAAGCAGAAACATGCTTTTAAAGAACTCCTAATCTGAGATTTCCCACACTGCTCTTAAATGTCACACAATAAAAGCCCAGAGTACCATACCATACCATACCATTTTATTTATAAAGCACTTTAAACAGGAACAAGTCCACCAAAGTGCTGGACAAACAAACACGCAACAGGCAACACATACAATGAAGTACAACACGAAAAACATAAAAACATTGCAGATCATAAATCAAACGATCCAGTACACATCAGCTGGCATTGAAAGCGATGGAGTAGTAGTGAGTTTTTAACCGGGATTTGAAAACCGAGAGGGAGGGGGCCTGTTTGATGAGCAGCGGTAACTCGTTCCAGAGTCTTGGGCCTGCTACAGAGAACGCTCTGTCACCCCTGCGCTTAAGGCGAGTTTCTGGAACTATTAAGAGTACCTGATCCTCTGACCTCAAAGCACGTGGAGGGACATATGGGTGTATCAGATCCGAGAGATAGGCGGGGGCGAGACTGTTCAGCGATTTGTAGACATACATGAGAATTTTGAATTGGATTCGAAGATGAACCGGTAGCCAGTGAAGGGAGGCCAAGACTGGTGTAATGTGCTCTCTTTTGCGTGTGCTGGTTAAAAATCGGGCAGCTGCGTTCTGAACCAGTTGTAATCGTGCAATGGTGGCTTGACTGACGCCAAACAGAAGTGAATTGCAGTAATCAAGCCTAGATGTAATGAATGCGTGAATCACTGTCTCCAGGTTGTTTTTGGATAATATGGGCTTCAGCTTAGACAGACGCCTCAGCTGGAAAAAACAGGATTTGACAATCATGTTTACATGACTGTTGAGTTTCATGGAAGGATCCATTATCACTCCCAGATTTTTGACTTTTTGTTTTTCTGACAGGGGTAGAGCAGACAGGTCAATGCAGTGGTTTGAGGTTGTGTCATTGGGAAGGAACAATATGGCTTCAGACTTCTTATCATTGAAGCTTAAGAAATTTAAAGCCATCCAGTCCCTGATGTCAGCCAGGCAGTCGAGCAGAGGTTGAATAGAGCCTGTACCATTTTGTCTTAGGGGGAAGTAGATTTGACAGTCATCAGCGTAGAAGTGGAAAGGTATATTGTGTTTCCGGAAAATAGCACCGAGTGGCAGCAGGTATAAGGAGAACAAGAGAGGACCCAGGATGGACCCCTGCGGAACCCCCCATTTAAGAGCCGCCACTGCAGAAGTAAAATCATTGATGGACACACAAAAAGACCTGTCAGAGAGGTAGGATCTGAACCAGTTTAGGGCTGATCCTGAGATGCCCACCCACTGCTCCAACCTAGCAATGAGGATCTCATGGTCGATGGTGTCGAAAGCGGATGTGAGGTCCAATAGGACAAGCAGCACAGAGTCACCAGTATCTGTGGATAGAAAGATGTCGTTAAAAACCTTCAGTAGGGCAGTCTCAGTGCTGTGGAGGGATTTGAAGCCAGACTGGAATAGCTCGGGGATAGCGTGATCCTCCAGGAAGCACTTTAGTTGGGACTCAACTATTTTCTCTAGAAGTTTAGAAACAAATGGGAGTCTGGAGACAGGCCTGAAATTGGATAATACTGACGGGTCGAGGTTTGGTTTTTTCAGGAGGGGTTGAACAGCAGCATGTTTTAATGATTTTGGCACCACACCCGAGGATAGACTGCTATTAACAATAGAGAGTGAAGAAGACAGTAAATGTAAATGACTGTCTAAAGATCTTGTACATGTAAACAGCAGAATAACACCTGTCAACACAAGCAGACGTGTATTAAGCTGCTGGGATTTCAGACTGAAGAGGAAGAGGATGGTTTAAACTGCTGCCAGATGGCACACGCACACTAACACGCTAAATAAATAAATAAATAAATAAAGCAGACTTTGAAGTCCAGTAGTCACAGGTTTTAAACTGGATCAGGCTTTTGTCTGAACCACCAAGAAATCAGGCTTTCAAGGCCTACTGGCAAATCACATAAACAACCTGCTTAGAAAGTCTAATTAAAGTATAAATTGAACTTTATTTAATTACTTTCTATAACAAATCCATTATCTAGTGTTAGACAACTTTAATAAATTAGAAAACCTATTGCTTTGCTCTTCTTAGCAGCACCAGCTCAGAGGAACAAACTTGTAGCTACCGGCTCATCAAACTTCACAACAAGATGTCGAACTGATGAAGTTTAAACTTGTTCCACTCGACGACACCTCGTCTGTCTGTGGGGCCATGTCCACGCTCCGTGGGACTGTGGCCGTGGAGGAAACATTCCGTGGAGTCAAAGTGGCTCCGCGTCGTGTCCGTCATGAAACTGACCTGTCAGGAGACTCAGCGCCGTGAGGAAGACTCGGGACGTGAGGAAGACTCGGGACGGTGCGGCCTCCATCTTGCTCAGAGCTGCTCCAGAGGCTCTTTCCAGAAACTTATTCGAACAAGTTGCGTCGGTATCGAGTGAAACGCGAGCACCTCTCTCCACCTCTCGACTCCTCCAAAGCATCCAAACTCCTCCTCCTCCTCCTTCACCTCCTCCTCCTCCTCCCGCCGCAGCTCTGTGTGCAGGTGCACAGCGGAGCTCCGTGTCACGTGACGGGCCGCCTGCGACTCAGTTAGAGGGACGTCAGCGCCCCCTGCTGGCGAATACTCGCTATTGTACGAGCACTAGGTGCGTCTCAATTAGAATACAGTACTGTACATGTAAATGGACTGTACTTAATATGTAACCCTTTTCTATCTTATCAAGACATTCAAAGCTCTTTACAACACAATTTGTGCCTCATTTACTCATACAGCATCTATAGATCTATACATTCATTCAACCTTTATTTAGTCAGGTAAATCTTATTGAGCTTCGAGGGCTCATTTATGAAAGCGACCTGCTAACTAAAGAATGATGAACAGCAATGGTACAAGTACATTAAACAATAGACAAAAGAAAAAGTAGCAAAAACATTATAAGGTAGATGTACAAAATCAAAAACAGGAACATGTCAGCATTGGTTTTTGCCTAGCCTGGTTAAAACCAGGCCCTTGTCCTTCACTTCGCTTTGTACTAGTACAAAGCGAAGTGAAGGACAAGGGTCTGGTTTTAACCAGGCTAGTTTTTGCCAGGATCCAACAGATTCTGAAAACCATTTAGAGAGGTCAGGGCCGAGAGCTTCAGATCTTTTTGTAAGATATTCCATGAAGCAGGAGCAGAGTAGGAGAAGGCCCTTTTTCCAAGTTCAGTCCTCACTGACGGAACACTGCAGGTAATCATGTCCTGAGAGCGCACGCTGTAGCTGCACTCACGCAAAGACATGTAGGAGGAGATGTATGAGGGCAGCAGACCAAGAAGTGATTTAAAGATGAAAATGTACCAGTGGAAGAGTCTGCGTGAGGTTAAAGGTTCAGTATGTAACTTTTCTAACAACATATTTTTAACATATTTCTTCACTCTGTCACTACCTCCTGACATACTGATTTTAGACAAGTAATCTCTGAAAAAAACTATTGTCCCCTTGCTTCTCTAAAAGCATTTCTAAAAAGCCACAGTGACCCACCGTTAACCAGCCAATAAAAACAGATTTTGTAACCAGCCAATAAAAACAGAGCTTGAATTTGAATCAGCCAATAAAAACAGAGCTTGAATTTGAATTTCAGCAGAGCTAGGGCAAGAGCAAGCCTCAGAGCCATATATGGCTCTGAGGGGGAGGGACCAGAAACGTGTCTCTGTTCAAAATTTTCCTAAGTTCCAGCGTGTTCCTAGCCTGGCCCTCGCCTTCCTGCACAGCTTTGCTCAATTCTCATTTCCCTTCACTGCACAGTCTGGGACTTCTCCCAAAGACAACGATTTCTCCGGTAGAATTTTGTTCGGACCAATCAGAGAACAGAAGGGGCGGAGTTTTTGGCCCCTAACCCACGCCCCCACCTGTCCCAGCGCAGCCAGCAGCGAGCATTCGCATGTTCTCATTCAAAGCGATGCAAAGCGATGCAGGACTGTTTTATATGTGACACAAATTTATTAATTTCCCCTTCTTAATCCCTTATCTGGAGTTTTCTTTTGTTTTTTTTCCCAAAAGTCAAGTAATCGCTCCCTCCTCCCTCCTCCTTCTCCTCCACCCTCCGTTGAGTGAAATGAACAAGGAGGAAATGGCTGAGGTTGTCACGAGAATTAAACTCGGGTTTTACGTTGCTGACCGAGTCCCATCAGATTTTCTGGTCTTTTGGTGAGCTGGACCAGCGATCCATGGTTTTATTTTATTTTATTAAAATGTTTTATTAACATATAAACACAGAATTTGCGCAGCGAGAGAAAAGCTGCAGGAGGCGGAGCAGTTGTCAGTCAAGTTCACCAGAGCACGGGGGGTGGCTCTGAGGGGAGGGAGCAGAATGCTTTCCCTGTTCAAAATATCCAATGGTTTTGTTCCTCAGCAGAGGCCAACGCCTCCAGCAAGAATCGTTTCTCTATGGAAAAAGTCCAGACCCTATAGTCTGAAGCGAAGTGAAGGACAGGGTCTGGTTTTAACCAGGCTAGCGTGTTCCAGAAATTACATACTGAACCTTTAATGATGTCCAGTTAACCAGTGAATACAGGGTGCAGTGGTGGGTACGATAATCACAGCCAGTTATGAATAGACCACATCCAACATCTGCATGGTGCTTGTAGGAGCATTCATGTAGATAATGTCACCGTAATCAATGGAGGGAAGGAAAGTCACAGATACAAGGCGTTTGTTTCCTAACATTCAGTGATAGACATGATCTGTTTCTGAAAAAAAAAAAAACTAGTTTTACTTTCAGTTTCTTCACTAGGTTTTCCACAGAGAATAATCACATTCATACAGCACTCTACTAGATCTATACAGAGAATAATCACATTCATACAGCACTCTATTAGATCTATACAGAGAATAATCAGTGTTTGATCACATTCATACACTGAGGCAATGAGGGGTTCAGCGTCTTGACCAGGGACTCTTCAACATGTGACTGCTGGTGGAATCGAACCCCCAACTCTTGCATTGGAGGACAACTGCTCTAACCACTCAGCCACAGCCGCCCCAGTTGTCAAAAAGTACCAAATAAATAAGAGATTCATTAGAGTGAACTATTTCAAGACTTTATTTCTTGTCATTTGGATGATTAGCTCCACCACAAGATGATTGTCAGATTTATCTGCCCTTAAAACCAAATGCAAAGTAGTTCGTGCACAATTCACCCTGTGTTTGATAGAGAAATACATTTTTATCATATTAAACTTATTGCTTTAATGCACTCTGACAAAATCCTGACCCAGCTTACTTCAAAGTTCTGTCTGCATCAACACTTTATCTGAAACATGTTGTTTTGTCCTGGATGCAGAACAGACGAGTCTGTTTGATATGATGTTCCTGTTTAAACGGAAACATAACTTCACGTTTGCTTTATCTGTGAAGTGTCAGATGTGTTACTCATCAACTCCTCCTCTATCTTAATAAATACGCACGCACAAGCGGCCCAATTCGGACTTTGTTTGCATCATGCTTGAAACCTCGTTTCAAGGGTGTAAACAATTTCCCACTTTGCAAAGTTTGTGATCTGTGTAATAACTCGTTTGTTTCTCTGTGTGGTTTTTATTAAGGTGAAGGTGTTTAAAATCCCTATCAGTGTTCAAATGTCTTGATGACCTCAAGGCATGGATGGCTTCACACTTTAAGTTTCAATGATCAGAAAACTGCAGTCATTGTGTTTAGAAGTCAATATCACTAACTTTCCTTAAAGTTATCAAGCTCATGGACGGGGGGGAAAGGTATTTTCATTTCCCCACTTTGCTCTGTGACAGATGACAACAAGAGACTCCTGACTAACCGCTCTCTGTGTGCTGCCATGTCTTAAGAGCAAAACTCCTCTAGATCATTTGGTTCTTTTGACTCAAGCTTCGTTACTCAACAAAATAAATAAAACCTAACAGTTTAAAGACTTTCAAGTTATTTCTGGGAGGAGGGCCAACATAATGCAAAAACACCAAGTAACAGGGGCGGTCCTAGCCTGTTGGGTGCCCTGGTCTGTTTGGTGCCCCCTCCTAAGCTGTTTACTACTATTGCACTTTGAACAAGACACAAATTGAACTGCGTAAAACTTGCACTTCAAACAAGAAAATTAAAGATTAAAGTGCACAGCACTGGTCCAAAACTTTGCACAATGTTATGCAACCATTTTACTAATTGACATGATGCTCACGGTAAGATCGCTCTGCCCACGAGGAGATGTCGGTGAGCTAACAGACAACAAACAAGGCATCTGTAATGGTGGACGTATTGAAACTCACAGTGTTACCTGATCAGCCAACATTAAGACTAAGACAAAAAAAAATATATATATATATACACACTAATAACTAAACATATTTGCTGCAGTGGATGTTTTCATGTAGCAGAGTGACACAGGGTAAACATTTACTGTTAAATTAGTATGTACTAAGTGTAAATTTGACATTACACAAACTAATAATAATAAACTAATAATAATGAATTCAATTTATAATGCACTTTTCATTAATAAAAATCTCAAAGTGCTACAAAGTTCAAAGTGCTTCAAAGATCAAAGAACAAAATAAAACAAGTGATAAAATCAAGTAAAATCAAATAATGATATCAACTAAGATCAGAAAGGTGGATAGTGTTTTAAAGATTGTTGGATAGTGATTGTACATTGAAAAGTTCTATTTTAATACTAGTTGGACTGGATGCCTGTAGAACCGGAACTATTAAACAATTGGTGCAAAATTGGTTTAGTTTTAACTTATCATAGCAAACAAAGACTAAACATATGCAGCCAGAAGATACAACATGTATAAAACACACAGAACAAACACAACTAGCTTTAAGCATTAACCTTTAATTTAACCACTCAATGTGATCATGACAGAACATGGACCTGCAGACAAACATGTGCTACTTCCTGTTGATCACTGCTGACAAACCTATTGGATTGACTGACAGGTTGCATCATGTCAGTTGTATACTGTATGTGCTATTAGACCAGGGGTCTGCAACCTGCGGCTCTGGAGCTACAAAAACTGAAATAAAACTGAAATTTATTAGTTGGTATAACAACTAAAAGGGCTAGTTTGAGCAGTTTCCCTGTGATTCATTTTGCAAATATATGAATACTAAAAACATTACAAGGAGTAAAACACTCATTTTTACTTTATGCTTTATTTCTTCCAAGTATGATAAATCTACAATTTAAAAAAATCACATAAGAATACATAGTTGTTTTAGTTTTTAGAAACTAGGCAAAAATTATATTATTTTTTCCTTCTTTACAAGAATCTCGCCTTTTATTTTGTCCTAGAATGTAAAAATATCAATAAATGTTAAAAATCATTACATATTTTTAGTTTTATAAAATCACTCCAGAAAAGCGCCCTCCAACAAACTCAAGTGGTCTGTGGGCCACCAATCCCAGTTGTAGCAGGTGTTGTGGCTCCGGACACTTTTAATTTAGTGAACAAAGGGGCAGAAATGGCTCTTTTGATGGTAAAGGTTGCAGACCCCTGTAGATGCATCCCTGGTCCAGCAAGGGAGATGAGAGCACCCCACCCCCTCCTTCACAACCTGTGTGTCAGACCTCAGCAGAACCCTGTACCTGGTGGAGGGCACCCACTCCCCGTGATAAGAATCCAATATGTAGGCTAGACAGGCTATATGAAATACAATAATGCGTTTTTTTGTTTGTTTGTTTGTTTTTATTGTTGTTGTTTTTTTAGGGGGAGGGTGCGGGCGGGCGCTCGTACCACCATTGATGAGATGCCACTCTGGGATGCTGCCAATATTGCCCATTTCAGAAACCACCTCTGATGAGAATGTTTCTTCGGCTTATTTTAATGGAATGGCCGATGTCCGATACCAATAACGTGCCGATAATATCGTGCATCCCTACTGGTAAAAATTGTCTTTGTGGAAATACAAAGCTCCACATAAATATATGTATGGAGCATTTGAATGAGATGAACAGGACAAGTGAAGATTTTGTGTTTGCAGTGCAAACGATGTCCCAGAAAGCACACCCGATGGAACTGTGTTCGAGGCGGACCCTATGCATGCTCGTTTGTCTTGATCAACAAATGCTTCAATTTTAAGGCACGTGTGGAGAAACTGAGGCAAGAACTAGGTTTTTAATTTTCAAAAATTGTTGTTTTTCTTTGACTGTTGTTGCTGCAACATTTAAACCTGCGCGGGACAATGCAGATGTTTTGTGAATGCGTTTGCTCAATGTCTGCTGATTGACATGTGTACATGACCTCTCCAAAGCTTTCTTCCCACTCTCAGGTGAGGTATCCGTCATCTTCCTGGTTGGTCCTCACTCTCATAGCTCACACATCATGTATCACTTTCTGTTCCATTTGTCTGCTCTGAGTTGGGTTAAAAAAAACTTTTGTTCACGTTAGACCTTATGCATGGAATACATGTATATTACTTCACTGAGGACTTTAAAGCTACTGAAGGCCGATTCATTCACACACACACTGTAATTGTAATTTGTTTTGTGTTTTAACTTTGTAATTCTGTGTTGCTGCTGACCACCAGCAAAACAAGATATTATTAATCCTCCTGGGATCTCCCTGATTAAATAAATGTCAAATTGTATTCATTCATTCAATCTTTATTCATACAGATGAATCACAACGAGCCTCGGAGACTCATTTGTAAATGAGAATGCATCAATTCTGTTCTTCCACAGATGTTGAGCAGGATTTAGATCAGAAGTCCAAAGTTTAGTTCTGAGACACTCGTTTTGGGTCATTGTTCTGCTGGAGAGCTCGTGACCTGCGACTGAGACAACACTTTCTGACTCGGCAGCAGCAGCAGGTCTTGATATCGTACAGAGTCGAGACAAACGGTGTCAGGTGCAGCAAAGCAGCTCCAGAACAGAACCGAGCCTCCTCCATGTTTCACTGTGGGTGCAGGGTCTTCTTGTACATTTTATTTTTGGTGATGTCCTCTTTGGTCGTCTTCCATTAACTCCACTTTGACTCAAACAATGACAGATGGTGTCACCTGACACTGATGACCCTTGACCTCACCTGTAATCTCTTTGGAAGTTGTTCACTCCTCCTTGGTTATAATTGATAGTAGTCTCTTAATTTGTCCTCTCCGTCCAGGGAGGTCGTCTCCAGTCCTGTGGGTCTTATTCTGAATGTCACTACACCAAACTGCTTCACGGCTCAATGTTTTTCTACACTTCAAAGACTTCGTCCACAGCTTCCTGTGCTCCATGTTCAGTGTGGTACGCACATGACACCCAACAGCACAGTGACTACCTGTCACCCTTTAAACAGGAACACTGATCAAATGACTGAACACACCTGATCGAGATGACGATTTCTACCTTATTATTATGTTTTGCTAGTTTTTTGATACTTTGTTAAAAAAAAAATGTATTTCTCTCTTTTGTTTTTTTCTCTCTTTCGTTTTCTATCGTTTATTGTTTAAGGAAATTCTACCATTAATATTCATTGTTCTTTAGTTTTAGCAGGTCGCTTTCGTAAATGAGCCCATGAGGCTCAATAAGATTTATCTGACTAAATAAAGGTTGAATGAATGAATGATTGCAGGACACACCTTCTTTTGCTGCATTCACCAAGTTCTGTGGCTCAATTCTGATACTTGGCTCAGATCCAGTTTATTTGTGGTCATTCACATTATAACACTTGCTCTTCTCAAGGGCGGACGTCTCCTCTCGGTCTCCGCTTTGCTTTTGCTTTGTCTTGTCTGTGAAACTGTCTGAGAGCCTCTCTTCTACAAAATCTTCAGAATCATAACTATGGACTTCAATTTGGTCAGTTGGTCCCTCAACACAACTGATAACATTTCTTCAACAAGAAGACAGGCTGTAGGCGAGATGATTTGTCCTGTTGGCATGCACACAGCTGGATATCTCATCGACTTGGAAGACTTGATGATGTCTATCTCTGCTGTCATCTGTGGATCTTAAGGACACATATTTAATTGGATTTATGATAACTGGTTCCTGAACCCAGACTTTTGGCTGAACGGATTAGAGCTAGAGAATTATTCACAGGCACGTTCCATTTGTTTGGTCATTTTAATTTGGACATTTCAGAAGTGAGTGGACCGACACAGACTGAAGGTAGACGTCATTAAAGTTCTGCCTGTCTCCAAAACAAGTCGTGTTTATCTGACATTCGGCTCCCCGACTGCAACACGCCTGTAGAAGTTTTGTAAACCAGATGCTCTCATCCTCCCAACCCTTCTTCTGAGGAATTCCACAGACTTTTCAGAGGAGCCCAGCTGAATAAACATTCTGTCATCATTTCAGGACTCTGGATTCCCCTCTGGCCGTCCTCGGCAACGGCTCCTCAGCACAGGATTGTATTTCTGGAACCAGAGCGAGATCATGGAGGTAAACAGAATCAACCCCATGACTTCAACATCGATATGGTTCAACACGTTAACATCATGTTGATCTGATTCCCAGTCACCCAGGACATGGGAAATTCAAAGAGAAAAGTCAAAGCAACTTGACGTTCTGTAGCTGAAGACATGCGGAGCTCAGAAATTCAAACTGAATGAAGTTGAGATCAGTCACACTTGGATCGATCCAAGTCTACCACACAGATGTAAAAGACAAGAAATGCAACGTGATCGTTCAGACTGAGGTCGCTTTGAAAAGCATCAAATATGTATCCAATTATCACATATGGTAAAGACTGTTTGGATTTGAAAATAAAAAAGTACCATGATTTTGGGACTATACCGAGAGCACCTGAATATAAGCCACGCCCATTACATTTAAAAAGGAAAATATATTTGTATACAGTATAGGCCACATTTGTCAATAAGTTTCAGTCTACATGTAGTAACATGAGATATTCACTCAAAGATTTTTGTAACTTAAAGGGGACCACAGATGCAAAATTCACTTTTTAATGTTTTTTTTACTCAACTTTGGGTATTTACTTCATAAAAAAACAGTCCTTGTGCCAAAAAAATGCACCCAGTGGTTTATTTACTCTAAGTAGATTTATTTATTTTTGATAAATACACCTGGATTCACACTTCCTGCAGTTATTGACGTCACAAGCCGTAGCCAATCACCTCAAACCTGAGTCCAGCCCCTCACCTAGCAACCCCTGGTTAGGCTCAACCCACTTCTGTATTAAACACATGACTGTTGTTTTTCATGATTTCATCTCATCTTTTGTTTATATGTTCTTAATTTCATGTGTACAGCACTTTGTTGCAGCTGTGGTTTTTTTAAATGGCTTTATAAATAAAGTATAATTGTTATTTTTATGTTTTAGTTCAATTTTTAGTGTATTTGCGATCGCTCCCAACGCGCAGCCGGCAAAAATTAAACGAGCGGACTCCCGGCATAGGGACCGGCGGCAACGGGACCCTCTTCTGGCGGATGGAGCGGAGCTTCAATTGTACAGCCTCGTTGCAGCGCCCTCGCAGCAGCCTCGCAGCAGCGAGGACCTTCTCCTTACGGATTAATTTACGGGAGACACTTGGTGAACTTTGTGTTGTCTTGACTGGAACAGCGATAACTCCCAAAATCTCCGCGTGCAACGAGCGGAGCTGGCGAACACCGGAAGAGGAACAAGCTAACATTAGCTTCGGATTCGGCAGGTCTCATGCTAAAAGGAGCAGCAAATTGCGGCGCGCTCAGACGGGTTTCGGTAAGTTATCTTAAGCTAACACTAACAGTAAGTCAAATGAGTAATAAAAAAAGAGCTAATTTTAAAACAACAACACATTACAGATACTGGCTGTTACAGAGGGCGTAAACAGATCGTTGAAGGGCGTGGACTTCAAGAAACCGGTCGTTCAAAACGAAAGTTAAAAATGGCAGAATTAAAAAGGGTATAATTGATTATCTAAGAATTATTTTGTGCATTAAATTGAAGGAATAGGGTCTGGATATCCCACAGAAATACCATAAAAATTTAAAAAATACATCTGAGGTCCCCTTTAATACGTACTGGCAACATACACAAATACGTACCGGTAGTTTTTATCTGAGCAGTGCCGGTAACACGGCTGGTAGAAAAAATACAGTAGCCTACCAGGAAGTCATTGAGTGATCTTCATCTTCCCCGTGACCCGTTTGGTAATCTCATTGGTCAGATTGTTTTAACCGTTATTTATACAGGTAGTCTCATTGAGTCACAAGGACCCAACCTGCGAGAGACAGGCAGCTATGCGAGCACCCGGGTGTGACGAGGCTAAATGTTTTGGCAGCATGAAGATCGTTAATACGTTAAAAAAAAAAAGAAATCCATAATTAGCCGTGTTGTTCAAAGCGTGTGAAAAAAGTAGCAGCGTATAGTCCAGAAATTACGGTATTTGTTGCACTCAAACGGTAAAATCTGATATGTGCTGCATGGGAGTTCAGATTGAGGTCTCATTTGCCTGCAGTGTGAATGTAGCCTCAGTTCAACAGTCCCTCTGTTTATAAAGACCAGTCAAGTTTCACTTCAGATCTCTGCAGCAGTTGTTTAGATACGTCCATTGAGTTAGCACACCCCAAGCAGAATGCAAAAATACAACATTTAAATTGGCAAGTAAACACCAAATAAACCATCTGTGGCGATGCTTGGAAATGTTTAATAAAACGGGATAACTTTAAGCCTATACATTTGGAAAAAACCTCTGAATAAATAAAACATTTCATCACAAAGGACATCAGGTGGTACACATGAACGTCTCCTGTAGTAAAAAATACAGCACATCAAAATTACAAGTGTGGTATTCCAATTTCACGTTCTAATTTAGTACAAGTGATCTATTTCAACTATAACAAAAAGGTCTAAAGTGCAAAAAGACTTTATCAAAAACAACATTTAAGTTATAAAAATTGATGTAAAAAATTATTAGTCAGTCGTTAAAAGTTTTCTTCAGGTGTAATGTCCAGTGTGAACAACAAGCACCGTGCTCCTAACTGTAACAATGTGCCAGGTTTTGGTTTGTGTCCCAGTACTCAGGGGCCCGGCCATAAACTGGAGGGATCCAAAGGTTATGCCTCGAGGAATGGGGGCCTCTGCTGTGAGGCCTGTAGCCATAGTGGGGCCGAGGGGGGACAAGACCTTTACCTGGTGTGGGCTTTTTAGGCTGCCATGATGGAGCTGCCGGATTCATGACCTAAAAGAGAGAAGACAAATTCAGAAGTGCTCAAATGAATAAAGGAAGTCAAACAAAACAGAAAACAAATGTAATCAGACGTGACAGAATGTTTAAACTACACGTCTGCAGTCACAAACACACTTTGATGATGGCAGACTGTTAGGGATGGGAATTGAAAACCGGAAAGAACCAGATCTTAGGAGTTCAATTCCCTGGCTGCTTGTCTTAACGATTCAGTTTATCGGTCCTTCTGACTCGTCGTGGTGACGCATTTACGTGATGACATCACAAACATGCGCCATATTTGGTATTCAACATGGCGTCGTGGAGGAAGCGGTCCAGCGTGTGGCTTTACTTCACAAAAAAAGACAAGACCAGGGCTACTTGCAACACATGCAACGCGTCGATTACTATAAAGGGCGGAAATACTAGAATTGATAAGGAATTGATAACAGAATTGAATCGATAAATTATATAGATAAAGGAATTGGAATTGCCAAATTCTTATCAATTCCCATCCCTACAGACGGTGCACAACATTTTCCATTTCTCAATAGATCTATGTCCAAAACTGTGGCATGAAAGGCTGCACGTTTTACAAACAATACAAAAAACCGTGCTTGAGCAGGTTTTGTTGGATGTTTGAGGTCAAATTAAGAGTTTAAATGAAAGTTTCACTTCAGCAAGAAAACAAGGATCATTTGGAAACTGTCAGAAAGCAAAGACTGGATGTGACCATCTTTTAAACTGAATACATTTATACTTGTGCAATAACTGTGTTAGCCACTTGTTTAATCAAAACTGGATCTGAGTTTAGCTAAAATTTAATCTTCACAGATAATCCATGAGTTAACTTTTACAAATAAATATGTTGCACATAACTGCAGTGAAATGTAGATCCTGTTTTAAACTGTGGTTAAATTTGCTTTTTTTCTCAGTCTCTTCTACAGATTTATGATTTGTGCCTTTGAAGAGTTGCAGGTCTTACAGCTGTTGCAGGACCGATAGCCTCATGCTGTTTGCTGAAATACGACTGTCGTCTAAGCCCATTGTCACTAAAGTCTGAAGTAATTTATATTCAAAGGATGATGTCACATTTTCATCAAAAACCCAAGTCTGTCAAAATATAGATGGGTTTATTTTTAAATGGTTTCAGATTTTAAAAAACATCAAGCTAAGCTAACGCAATGTGATAACAACCAGTCCGGTGCTCAGTACCTGAGGAGGCCAACGCCTGTTGTGGATCGTGAGGGGGGATGTATGTGTGCTTTCCTCATCAGAAGAGGAACCAGAGTGGTAGTCTGACGTCACCCTCTCCAGAGCACTCGTCACCTTCTTTGCAACATCCTTGTCATCTTCATCATCACTGCTGAAAGTGGCCACTGAGAAGCAAGGGTTCTGCTCTCCATACCTGGCAACAGGAGACATGAGAAAGACATCGGCTGCTGTTTCTTTGGACCACAGACGAGTTTGATGTCACAAAGCACCGACTCCAACAGATACTGGCAAAGTTTTAAAAGTTAAGTCAAATGTATTTATAACGTATGGCACATTTAAAACAGAAAGTGTTCACAGTCAGCTAGTGCTCTGAGTCAGTGTTGTGAATGACCATCAGCAGCTATCACGCAAAATATGTAAAGTTATCACTATTTTTGTGTTTGCTAAACATTTTGAAGGTGAGCTGGTTGACCCCAGTTATGGGCTACAAACAAGCAAACACACACACAGGCAACAACCCCCACCCCCCACAGAGAAAATGGTCAAGTCTCACCTGCAACAAACCTCTCCAGGGTCCACCCACAGCGTGAGTTCACGAGGCAGTCCCAGGTCAACATACTTCACCCCGCTCTCCCGGCTGGCTCGAAGGAGCTCTGGATCCTGCCTCTGGAGCCTGTTCACTCGAATGCACCTGCAAATCAACATCTGGTTTATTACATCCCAGAGGATCCTCGCTTAGAGCAGTTCTGCAGCATTACAAAAGACAAACACCTGTACGCCTGCCCTTTGCTGGGGTTTTCAGGATACCAGTGGCCCTTGAACTTCTCCTGTAGCGCAATGGCCAGTCGCTCCACAAATAGCTCAATCTTGTGAAAGTCCAACTTCTCCCCCTTTTTCACAAGGCTCTTCAGAAAGAAAACCACTGCTGCTATCTCCTTCCTCATATTTCACATGTGTTTCATAACGAAAAGAAGATTCTGCAAGGACAGAAAATACAGAAAGGCCAAACTGTTAGTCTTCAATAATGAGAGTAGCAGTGTTTAATTCATTTGCATTAAGAACATTTCCTATGTTGTTTTTTTTGTTTGCTATACTCAGACATTTGGACTCATTTATTTTATGTACAACATTTGGTTTTGAGAAGTGCAGAATACATATTTAAAAAGCTCATACTCATACAACATATCTGAAGTTAGTAGAAAAGTAATTAAAATGAGCAGGAAAAATAAAGAAAATTAGCTAAAAGGTTGGCAAAAATAAAAGCTGAAATAAGCAGAAATACATGTAGTTTGAAAGGAGGAAAAAAATTATAATGAAGCATAAAATAAAATAAACTACTGGTGTATTAAAAAAGCAGAAAAAAGGCTACACTTAGCAGAAAAATACCTAAAAATTAACTGAAAAGGCAGAAAAAAATTGAAATGACAAAAACAAAAAAAAAACTTCAATTAGCTGAAAATAGGGCTGGACAATAATCTGATATTAATATATGTCACAATTAGCCTGGTTAAAACCAGACCCTTGTACTTCACTTCGCTTTGTACTAGGGTCTGGGATTTCTCTCATAGACAACGATTTCTCCGGTAGATTTTTGACCGGACCAATCAGAGAACAGAAGGCGGAGTTTTGAACGACGTCGACTGACGTCGTCAGTTAAAATGGCTGCCGCCACGAAGGAATTTTCATGAAAACAAGGTAAAAAACTATTATTTCTTTGCTGAGAAAAAATATATTTCTTAGCTGACGTTATATCAGAAGTGTTCCTGAGCTTAACAGTTCCTAAATCAATTCACGAAATGGTCAAATCTGCTGGATTTAAGTTGTTTCGGTTTGACATTTTCCAAACAGCCTCGGGTGCGCTACGAAAATAAATTATAAAAAATCGAATTTTATCTCAAATGTTTAATCTAGGCCAACAGTCAGTAAATTAGAGCCATATATCACACTGGTAGCAGAAAATATATCCACCGAGTGGTTTCTGAGCTATTTATCTGATAGCCTGGACCTCGCCAGGCTAAACTAACATAACTCCGCCTTCTGTTCTCTGATTGGTCCGGTCAAAAATCTACCGGAGAAATCGTTGTCTATGAGAGAAGTCCCAGACCCTAGTACAAAGCGAAGTGAAGGACTTTGTTCAATAACGGTGATTCATTCATTCATTCAACCTTTATTTAGTCAGGTAAATCTTTTGAACCTCATGGGCTCATTTACGAAAGCGACCTGCTAAAACTAAAGAACAATGAACAGCAATGGTAGAATTTCCTTAAACAATAAACAAACAATAGAAAACAAAATAGAGAAAAAAAAAAAATATATATATATATACACACATATATATACATATACATACACATATATATATATATATATACAGCAAACCCTCGACCTACGTCACCTGCGACCTACGGCAACTCAGACTTACGATTTTATCATATTTAATAANNNTTTCATGTGTATAGCACTTTGTTGCAGCTGTGGTTGTTTTAAATGGCTTTATAAATAAAGTATAATTATTAATTTTACGTTTTGATTAGAAATTTATCGTATTTACGCAACTTCCGGTCGTTTCCGGTCGCCACTTCCGGTCGCCATTTTACAACTGTACTGCGGTCAATGGAGCTCCAGAGGCTACTGTCAGCTGGCTCCGTGTGCCCGATCAGGGTTGCCTCATACGGATAAATTAGCTGGAAACACTCGGTCAACTCTGTGGACGTCTCAGGTCCGGAGGAGCAGCCGCGGATCGCCCCGCGATCGGCGGCCACAACGCCGCCCGACATGCTAACGACAGCAGCTAACAGAGCAGCTAACACAGGCGAAGACACCGAGCCGACATGCCGCGGAGGGGCCATCTGCGGCCGGGAGCTCGCCGCAAATGTCCGCCTGGCAGTCGGGGGACACCGGCTCAAAGTAAGACATTATATTTTTTATTTATTGTACAGTACAGTATTCATTTACTGTGCAGTTCTGTGCGTGTTTATGGCCTTAGTATGTCTGCTTGTTCAGTCTCATGCCATTAAATATGTGTGCGGCGCTCCGTTAGCGGTATAGCCGCGACCTATGTCAGAAACGCGGACCTACGACAGGCACGTGTTTTTGGTCCGCGAGGTACGACAAAATCGACCTAAGTCACACACGTAGGTCCCAATCCCTGACGTACCTCGAGGGCTACCTGTATATATATATATATACAGTATATATATATATATATACACACATATACATTCCTCCCTTTAACAAAGTATCAAAAAACTAGCAAAACATTATAAGGTATATGTATAAAATCAAAGACAGGAACAAATCTGCATTGGTTTTTGCCAGGATTCCAACAGATTCTGAAAACCATTTAGAGAAGTCAAGGTCGAGAGCTTCAGATCTTTTTGTAAGATATTCCATGAAGCAGGAGCGGAGTAGGAGAAGGCCCTTTTTCCAAGTTCAGTCCTCACTGACGGAACACTGCAGGTAATCATGTCCTGAGAGCGCACGCTGTAGCTGCACTCACGCAAAGACATGTAGGAGGAGATGTAATATGATATGATGATGATGATATGAGTTTTAAGCACATTGTCGATATTTCCATAGGATTTAACAGCGTTTCACTGACACGTTTATTTTTCTGTTCGGGTTGAAGCACTCGCTTCAGTTTCAACCCGGACAGAAAAAGCTGCGACACAACTACGCAAGTGCGTGGTGACGTAGATGTTACGCACAGCTCGAGTTAGCTAGGCTAATAATAATAATAATGTTAAATTTTGTCATCTGTGTATGTTTCCATACAAGACGAAATTTGTCTCTGCATTTAACCCAACCACCACCAGGTGGGGCAGTGGGCAGCTATTGAAAGCGCCCGGGGAGCTGGGGATGAGGTGTGCTGCTCATAGACACTAGGGATGCACCGATACCAGATTTTTGAAAACCGAGTACAAGTACTTACATTAAAGTACTTGCCGATACCAAGTACCAATACAAGTACTAATTAATATTTTAAAAAATCTTTCTAATTAACTTAAACTGTTTATTTTCATTAGACACTTCAAACATAAATAAGCAAAGAACATTACTATTGGTAATCTGTAAAGTATGTCCAAACTTGTACAAAAAAATAAAATGTTTTACATTTGAGCTCTTACATAGTCAATGAAATGAAATGAAACTGGTATCGGGTCCTGTAGTATCGGAGCTCTTTTATGAGTACGAGTACGAGTAAACGCACATGGTATCGGACCGATACCCGATACTGGTATCGGTGCATCCCTAATAGACACCACAAGGTATGCAGTGACCGGGGTTCGAACCTGGGTCTTTCGGGTCCCAAGTCAGCTGCCCTGCCTCTACACCAATCTCCGACGCACGTTAAGTTCTCACCTCAAAACGAGTGCCCATGACCATCAGAATGTGACTGAGCAAAGTTTCACAAGCGAAGAGAACAAAGATGACATCACTGATGAGAGAGGAAAGACTACCGTAATTCACCGGTGTGGAAGTGGTTCGACTTTCTGATAAACTGCAGGTTTCAGTGAGCTGCAAAATGTGATGGAGGGTCGTTCCAACTAGTGGTGGGAACATCTAACTTGTTCCACATGAACATGAGAGTCAGAAGATGACGCAGAATAAAGTTTGAGCCAACGTGTCCCTGAAACAAACACCCCCAGCTGTATCAAGAGAGAAACACATGCAGCAAACTTCTGGTTAGGTTATTCTGTTGTTTAAAGTTAAAACTATTAATATTGACAAAACTGTGCGTTTATCTGATGGGGATTTCAAATTCCTTTGAAGGCCAAATACAATTTTTTTTGTACAATTTTTCTGAGGCTTTTATATTGTTTATATCAATATCAAATTATATCATGATCGAGCAAAATTAAGAAATATACAGTATTGTGATGGCCATATAGTCCAGCCCTGGCTGAAAAACAGCCACAAAGAAGCTGAAAAAAGTGACGAGAACAAAAGCTGAAATGTGCAGTAAAAGAAACAACACAAAGGCTTTGAAGGACAAAAGAGCTCCTTTCATTCTCTATGAGGAAAAAACACTAAATACTGTATTCAAAAAGTAAAACTTGCACAAATAGTAGAAGTCATAGCAGGAATGTCTTGAACGTTTTGATACAGGATTTGTTAAAATTGCAGAAAAATTGCTAAACGTTCCGAAAAACCAGAAAATAAAAATGTCTCTCCACCGTGTGAATGCTTTATTCACATCAATGGATCCTTGTTGTTACAATGATACTTCTACGTTGGTTTATAAATTAATCAGGCAGACTTCAGTTTAATCTGCTTCATTGTGTCTCGGAAAGGCGCGCGATGACGCATGCGCAGTTTCATCACGCAGCGCCACACCACAACAAGGCTAACTGCGTTCAGCTAACTAGCTAGTTTTCCAGGCTAATGGCTAACCTGGACGGCTCGGGGAAATGTATTTGAAAATGTGGAATCTGCATGATAAAATTGGAGCTAGTCCTCACTCCTTGCTGAACAGATTGAAAGAAAAAACCTCGAAGATAATGCAAAGGTTTTAGCATTTGACGACACCGTTAACGTCGTGCTACGTAAAAGCTAACAACAGCCTCATGTTGCTATAACACCGTTCGAGAATAAAACGTATCGCTTGAAAATTGGTATAAAACGTAGTTAAATCCCGATACAAATATAAAAGTTCACATACCAAATAAAAATAAGACCAGAAGATATAAACCTAGAATAATTCCCCTTTTCAGACGACGTCACTCCGAGTGTGTGGGCACTGTAACTGAATGAATGTGGATTTGGAAACAGAAGAGACAACAAAGACTCCACCTATTTTAACACAAGTCCCGCCTTTTTTCTATTTTGATTGGGTAAAAATAAGCCAAGAAGCACGCTCATTGGTCAAGCAGAATGTCAGGAAATGAGTGACTCATACCGCTGTGACTCATTTGTTTCAGTGATTGCATAATGCCAGAGCAAAGTACAGTATTAATAAAACATTAAAGTATCAAACCCGAACCCCGTGTTAACATAAACATACTAAAAATTGTCATTTTGACCGAGTTAATTAAATGTTTAATTATGAAATAATATTTTAAACTACCCAATTTAACCACAAGATAGCGCCATGCGCCAGTTCACACAAAGGAGCCACTAGACAAGACTGTTGTTCAGGAGTGTAACTTTCAGGCATACAGTCAGACCAGTAAGATAAAGATACAATATCAAGGAAAAAGATGTCCCACTTTATATTAAACAATCAGACAATGAATTTATTCAGCTTTTAAAGTCAGTAACATTCAACTTCTCTTTGAACAAACATCACTCACTCATTCCTGTGATGTTCAATCACATACACACAAAGATAACCACACACAACTATTTAACATCCAGACAGACATTAAATACAGAAATGATGTCATAATTATATTTGAAGTATATAAATGCACCTCAAATATAGAGGTATGGTTAGAAAATTAAGTCTTACGAGCCATTTTCCAAGAGAGATTTAAGTACAACAAACATGGTGATAATGTCTTTTCATTTTATTGAAAAACAAGTAAACAAACAAAAAAACCTCAAGCACAAATCACACACATACAAGGTCCATTACACCCAATAAATAGAATGCAAAACATCCAACAACACAAATTCAGCAGTGATCAAAATGAAAAATAAAGTCACGCCACAGTGGATGTGAAAGTGTAACAGATAAGACAACATTTTTTGGTAAATGAAAATGAGATGACAAATACGAGCCAAATAAAGACTTGGCGCCTGGTTTTTCTGCTGAGCCGAGACAGGACCAGACATGTTCTAACAGAACACAGAACACAGCATTCACCGGGAAAAAAATGTGCCAAAGAAATGAACAAA
Organism: Garcialebias charrua; assembly: GCA_038048925.1. Lineage (NCBI taxonomy): Eukaryota > Metazoa > Chordata > Actinopteri > Cyprinodontiformes > Rivulidae > Garcialebias > Garcialebias charrua. Next base: position 9,560 of record JBBPBX010009823.1, on the reverse strand, counting down.
GATTTAAGGATTTGGAAATCTGCAAAATAGTCAAAATATCCACAAACACTCGAGCACACTGGAAACATTGATCTAAATAAAACAGTGATGAACATTTCAAATGGAGCTAAATCACTTTTTTAAGACCCTGAAAAGGGTCAGATACATCTAATCTCTTACAAAGAGCAAGGTTTCTAAACAACTAATTATTTCTAACCTTGTTTTTCCTATTTGAAGCTTACAAAACACGGGTTCTGTTATCTCCTTAGAGGAAAGGTCAAAAAGCAAATGTTCTCACTCAATAAGGCTTCTGATGTTTGAGTCTGCATCTTGCATAGGGTCCACACTTCTGTCTTCTTCCACAGGCACAGAACACCAAACTGCCTTGTTCGTATTGCTCAATACACAAGAAAACTATTTCTGCCACACCTTCAAAGCAAAGATCAAACTTACAGATGTTAAAATCAGGTTGGTATTGCATCATCATCATCATCATCATCATCATCATCATCATCATCATCATCATCATCATCATCATCATCAAATGCTTGTGGTTCCTGCAGAACATACAGAACAAATACACTTTGGTTTGCAGCATGATTTCATTATCAGTAGTCTGTGTTTCTCAGTGAAGAAACTTCCATAAAGCAGTCTCCCACTGAGCTGCAGCTGCTGCTCACTAGTTTGTAAGCGGGAGTCTCTAAAACGTCAAAATGCTTGCAGGGTTTCTCAACTTCCTATCGTGAGATGCACGAGCAATCTGATTGCTTGAATTGTGAACACATCAGAAAAATTTGTGCAACAATTTTTCTCAGAAAAGTCACAGGACCGTCACGTGGACTCAAGCCTGCCGCGGTTTAGTTGCAGGCATCTCCAACCCGTCTTGAAAAAGCTCCAGCTGTATTCTGAGGCCTGAGCAGTGCTCTGGTCTGACAGACAGGGTCTAAACATCACACTGGTCCACATCTCTCACGTCTGCACTGCATCCAGCAGATGCACTCAGAGGTGAGGACAGCGGGTACAAAGTGAGCTGAGGGGGGTGCAGTGTGGGACGCACAATAATGTGCGCAGCCACAAATACAGTTTTACAAACTGAGTACATGAAAAAAGGCTGGAATTTAAAAAACAAAAACAAAATGACCCCTTTGTTGTTTGATCAAAAACTAAAAGATTGCCCTTTTTTTTTCAATTCTGAGTCTTGCACTAGTCTCCAGCAGTCAGAGCCCAGGGGGATACATACTGCTGTGCCTTACAAACTTGTGCTTGATGGCTGCATGACAAACACTTTTATATTTAATATCAAGTAAATCCAAACTGCAGTAATATTTACTATAAACCTAAAACCTCTTTAAGTCACAGAGGTGTTTTCACTTACAAACCAGCTGTAACTATTTTCTGAATGCTCCCACAAATATGAAGAAAAACAACAAATGACCACCAGCTTCCTAGTTCTTCTAAAATGCACTTTAGTTGTTTGTTTTTTTGCACTAAAGTTTTGGAGTATCTGTTTTGAGCATACTCATGCTCTCTTCCAGCTTAAAACTCGTCTGTGACTATTAAAATATTTTTATTAAAACTAAAACTTGTGTTAGAGCTGTTTTCAAATGTTTCAGTAACTGTAGCTAAATGTATCAGGTTGATGTAGAAACATTTGACAGTTTTCATTAACCATCAGGTCATATGTGAGAGTTTCAGGACATCTCAAACACTAAATCACCCTAAAATAAAAACATGTGTTCACGGCAGCAAAAAACACTGTTCCTCAATCCTCACAGAAAATGATCAGACAATATCTGGAATAGCGATGACATAAAACCCATATTCGAAATGTACTCCACAATCTAATATTAAAAAAATTGAAGTAGAAATGTAATGAATTTTTTTTTTAAGCAATAAAAACAGAATAATTTGAGAGAATAAAAAAGGGAACTAAAAGTAAATATTTGAATGAACATCTGCAAGCTTCTTCTTCTTCTTCTCTTGTCCGTGAGCCCCAGATGTCCATCCTGCTTCAAGGCCAGGAATGTCTGTGCAACCTTTAATTCATTTGCATCCTGGGTGCTTGGGTTGGGTGAATCCAGTCTGGCTATTCATTTGCAAACCACCATAACTCCTTGCATCGTCACTGCAACCATGAAAACACAGAGGGTCAACCAAAGCCTTAATGCTGCTCTAATGCAGATTGAACGAGCCCATGTCATCACGGTGTTGTAGGAGTCAGTCAGTGTCCAGCTGCATCCAGCAGCAGATTCAGAACGTTCCTCTTGTCAGACGCTGCAGTCTTGCAGCACCTTCTTTATTCCACAGCGTCACCACTGTTGCTGCTGTCCTTCACGCCAGCCCTGCTGATGTGCAACCAGGGCAGTTTGGCACAGTTCTTAAAGAGCTGCTCGATGGCAACGTGACGCACGTGCAGCTCAGACGCCAAGGCATCCTTCTCCTGCACGGCAGCTGTCAGCTCCTCGAAGACCTCTGTGGAGACAGAGAGCAGCAGGAGTCAGCTCCGCGTTCAAGCAACGTCCACTTACAAACAGGAGAACCCAGGAAGAAACAAAGTGTCTCCTTCCTGTAGGAGTAGTGAGCAAACAGAAGCAAGAGATCATTTCACTCATTTACTATAAAACATCAATAAACACACGATGAAGAAACGTTTCATGTCTCGAGTGCAGCAGTACCAGGTCATGTTGTCATGTCCAATAGTGTTGGAGACACATTAAGACAGTCCCCTCTCTTTTCAGCCATCCATCCATCCATCCATTTTCTTCCGCTTATCCGGGGTCGGGTCGCGGGGGTAGCAGCCTAAGTAGGGAGGCCCAGACTTCCCTCTCCCCAGCCACTTGGAGCAGCTCCTCTGGGGGAATCCCAAGGCGTTCCCAGGCCAGCCGAGAAACATAGTCCCTCCAGCGTATCCTGGGTCTTCCTCTGGGTCTCCTCCCGGTGGGACATGCCCGGAACACCTCACCAGGGAGGCGTCCAGGAGGCATCCTAACCAGATGCCCGAGCCACCTCAACTGGCTCCTCTCGATGTGGAGAAGCAGCGGCTCTACTCCGAGTCCCTCCCGGATGACTGAGCTTCTCACCCTATCTCTAAGGGAGAGTCCAGACACCCTGCGGAGAAAACTCATTTCAGCCGCTTGTATCCGAGATCTTGTTCTTTCGGTCATAACCCAAAGCTCATGACCATAGATGAGGGTGGGAACGTAGATCGATCGGTAAATTGAGAGCTTTGCCTTTTGACTCAGCTCTCTCTTCACCACGACAGACCGGTACAGCGCCCGCTTCACTGCGGACGCTGCACCTATCCGCCTATCGATCTCACGCTCCAGTTTTCCCTCATTCGTGAACAAGATCCCGAGATACTTAAACTCCTCCACTTGGGGCAGGACCTCCTCCCCGACCCGGAGAGGGCACGCTACCCTTTTCCGGCTCAAGACCATGGCCTCGGATTTGGAGGAACTGATCCTCATCCCGGCCGCATCGCATTCAGCTGCAAACCGCTCCAGTGAAAGCTGTAGATCACGAGCTGATGAAGCCAATAGGACCACATCATCTGCAAAAAACAGAGAAGCGATTCTAAGGCCACCAAAACGGATCCTCTCAACACCTTGGCTGCGCCTAGAAATTCTGTCCATAAAAGTTATAAACAGAATCGGTGACAAAGGGCAACCTTGGCGGAGTCCAACTCTCACCGGAAACGAGCCTGACTTACTGCCGGCAATGCGGACCAAGCTCTGACACCGGTCGTA
>JBBPBX010009822.1:16525-50529 GCA_038048925.1 Garcialebias charrua | reverse complement strand
CTACATCGCTTTGAATGAGAACATGTGAATGCTCGTTGGTTGCGCGCTGGGACAGGTGGGGGCGTGGGTTAAGGGCCAAAAACTCCGCCCCTTCTGTTCTCTGATTGGTCCGGTCAAAAATCAGCCGGAGAAATCGTTGTCTATGGGAGAAGTCCAGACCCTAGTGCGGAGCGAAGTGAAGGACAAGGGTCTGGTTTTAACCAGGGTCGTATATATTGCATTTAAAAGTTTGGAGAGCAAGCAACTGAACTTCTAACCGCTTTCAAGTGTAGTGGACATACCCAGGGTCAAACTAAGGTTTTTGAACTGTCCAGTGATGACCTTTACTGACCTCTCAGTAAAGCAAGACATTTACCACAAAATCATTCCATTAGTTGTAATCTGAGAATATAGTCATCAAAAGAGACTATTTCTATCTTTGATTTTATTCTAATGTGATCAAAAGAATAACTTTTGTCATTTTCATGATATATGTTATATGCTGTTATTCTTTAAATGTGAAACATCAATGTGTCATTTCTGCAAGTGAAAAGGTGTCAAAGTTCAGCTAATATGTCAAACTGTGCTTTTCAGATTTGTTTTAGAAGTGTTAAGACGCTAATCCAAGTGTTTTTCCTCTTGGAGTCTATGAGTCTGTCTTTTCCTAAACATTTCTCTCTGCTGCTAGTTGTGGCCTTGTACTCTGATAACAATAAGTGAACTCCCCGACCGGTCCTGTTGGACCAATGGGGAAAAAACAAGTCGCTCTCCTCTCAGAGCCGGTACTAAGTTCTAAGCTGTTGCTGAACGCTTCAGAGTTTGGAAGGAACGAGAAGGTTCCGGAGTTTCTGGGAGCTTCAAAAGAGATGTGAACCTTCCCAAAGAGCTGAATGACCACCAGTCACGCGCTAAGGACTCGTCATCCAGCTGGGACTGATAACATGTTGTTATGGGTCCACTTCGAACGAGCGTAAGCTCAAAACTTTGTTTATTCCTTCCTGGAATAAGTTTATCTTGAAGTCAGAGGCCAGGAGCTGACATATTCTCTGATGACCAAGCGGAAACCAGGAGACGTTGAAACGTAAACTAGAACCAGTTTTGGACGTGCTGGGACTAAAGGACTCTGTGCATCTGAAGGCTGGTGTCATTTCTTTATCAGACTCGTCGTCGAAAGGTAAAGAGCTGTTTACAAAACGTACCTGGATTTTAGCAGAAGTCGGATGGAAGTGTCACTTTTGGTATCATGCTCAAGATAATTTCCTTTAAACCATCTCCCATCTTCCTCCTATCTTTTTCTCTCAATCTAAGCTGGAAACTACTTTAAGCTAAAGAGCCCTCAGACTAAATATTTAACATCATATTTGTCTGTTGTGTTACATTAAGTGTGTTGATGCGTGTTAAATTGCAAGAAAGTGAAATCATGTCAATCAAGTGTAATGGTGTTAATTTAGTGATTTATTTTAAATAAATGGTAGTGTCGCCTGGCATACCAACTAAGTTAACGTCTTTGTCACTCTATAGCTCTGTTTATTTATCCATCATAAAGATCACAGAAATATTGGGTAAACTGAAAAAGAAAAGAATCCGTGAAATTACTATTCAATCTGAATAAGTAAGTTAATTAAGGATAAAGAGGTCAGCTTAATACTGACCCCTGTTGAAATCCTTTAGTTACATCTGGGTGACACTATATGTGTTTAAGGACACAATATACTATCTCCCTCATGTTTCTTACACAAGTGAACAAGTTAAAATAAGATCAAGCAAGATCAGTATCATATAAAACCATACTGCATCATTATATGTTTGAATATTCTCACATAATGTGATTTAGTATCAGGGTAGAACCAAGATGCTTAAATGACGAGCAGCCTTACCTATGGTGTCATGGGATTGTGTATTAACATGCCGCGCCCTCCACTTCTGCGTCCGTGCCGCCTCTGGCCTGTAGGGTCCGCAGGATTTGGAAGAATCTGGACTGACGTTCTGTCGACAGGTGAGACGAGCATCACTTTGCATTTTGTTATCTTGGGACTTAATTACCTTAATAAAACACAAGCACACATCCTGATCTGTAAGCAGTTTGATTCCAGGGACTTGATGAATCTGCAGCCTCAGCACATGTTTTGGTGCCTAATACATAATGATGGATGTCTCCTTTAGCTGTCAGGTAGCAGGTACTGCAGCACAGCTAACTCCAGGTCCACTCGGTGGTTCGGAGGTGTGTTCGGCGGATTGAGAACAGCCGCTTGGCCAGCAGAGGAGTGTGAAGTTTATTCTACATTCTATATGAACATTTGCTGAAAAAGGACTTTTAGGCCTGTCACGATAATAAATCAATCGCATGATAAATGAAAATTAACCTAATTTTCATTTATCAGCTTTATTGTTTCTTAGTGTCTCTTTACTAGTTGATGTTTTTCTTAGTTAATTCTAGATGTTATTACTGTTTTTCTCTTTCATTTGTTGTTGGATGTAACTGGGACCCCGTGTACATAATCTCGTTTTCATCACATGTACCACATGCGGTGCAAATGACAATAAAGACTCTCTGACTCTGACTTTATACTGAAGACACTGGATGACAAATTCAATTCCTTGACCCCTCCCTTTCTCTTTAAAATCGTCCAAAATTGCGTTTTTCTTTCATTAAAAGCAGCTAAGCTGAGAAGCTAAGCTACGGGCTAAGCTAACGGGCCGGCGTCCACCATTGTCGAAGCTCCAAAATTCACAGTTGAAACCCGTGCCTTCGTCTAAAAAGTTGTTTTTCTCTGCAAAAAGAAGCCGAGAACTTGTTTACTGATTTTTATTAAAATCTTTGTGTGAAAAATGTTAAAGAGCTCAAACCACACAGAGCGTCCACCATTTTGAGAACCAAAAACAGGAAGGAGAGAGCCCATGTCTCGTAAGGGGCCTCCCTCCCATTTTCTTAGAGATGTGCTGCTTGCTCCCTCACTATCCATCCTTCAGTTCAAACCGTTGTATACTGCCATCGAGTGGTCAAAAAAGGTACTACACTCAAAAATTAACCAACATTTTATACTACCGGTACTTGTCAAATTTCAAACAATACTGTTTATTGCAATAATTTCTAAAACAATTGCCCAGCAGAATATATTATTGTGACAGGCCTAGGGTATTTTTGTTTGTTTGTTTGTTTGTTAAACGATTGCTGCAAAATGTAAGTTGTAGAATGTTCCCTTTTATAAAAACAAAATTACAGCATTTGTATTTTAAATTGATGAGTAACACTGGCACACATCTTTAGTGACCTCTAAAATCAATCTACCGGTAATGTTACTGTATTTATTTAAAACACAACTTGCCTATCATAAAAAGTGTAATGACATCACTGATGGACTCGTTGTTTTGATATTTGAATGCGATGCATGGACGACACGTTGGCACTTGATGTGACGTGTTTAGTGGAAAAATACGGAGATGACTGAAGGACTGGGTTCCTGAGATGTTTCCCCCTCGATAGTTTTAAGTTGTTTCTCTGCAGTTCTGACCACTTTTGTAAGCTGCCTAAATGTTGTGCAGAGAATATCAGATGTGGGAGTATCAGAGCGCAGCCCTTCAGGTTGAGTTTTTAATAAAACCAGTACTGGGCTGCAGTAACCTGAAGCCTTTGGTAACTAAGAAAAATGTACTGGGTGTAAAAAAAAAAAAGAATGGGCTTCATCCAGATTCTGATAAAAACATCCACTCCGTTTCTTACATATGTTTTGTTTCATTTTAAAATAAGGACAGTCTTATTAATTAGGCTACTAATAAAACATTAATTCATGTATTGGTGTGTAAACACTTCATACACATTTATAAGCTGTTACAGTGCATCTGAGAAATATGACGATACCGGCTTGTTTTTTGGGCAGCGAGCCAGCACTCTGGCATCTGTGCACTCCATTAAAAAAGTTAACCTGCACAATTTAGATTTTAAATAAGCATTTGTCAGTAAGTTATCTGCATGTTAACACTTGGAGCATTTATAATTATTTTATTATTTTTGCATGTGAAGTTATTTTAAAAAGCTGAGCAACTATCAAAAACTGACTTGCCAGGTTGAATAAAATGCAGAACTTGATGTTGCCAAATAGTGACAGCTCTGATGTACAAACAGCATTTCATAACTATTGTATTATTTATCATGAACCTTTATTTGATATTGCTGGGCTCTTGTTTAGCACTTTGAGATTTTTATTAATGAAAAGTGCGGTATAAATTGAATTCATTATTATTATTATTATTATTATTATAAGGACCTGAAGGTAACCTACATGCATGTTGTGGACTGAGAGGAAACTGGAGAACAACTTTACATTGTTCCTTTCATTTCATATTCTTTACTTTGTAAACTTTACAGTGACAAGTTTTGTCTCTGTGGAGTGAGAATCTGATCAATGGCACACCAAAGAATCTATGGATAATAACAGTTCATCTATTCCAGAGATGTTGTGACATTGTTTTGGAAGAGGAGACGTTTGAAGGAAGCAATGGCTCACCGCTGTAGGGCATTACCTTTATAACAAAAGCTGACTTATTTTTATAAGTACTTTTGTATTCCTGTCATTTTCCCCTTTTGAAATCAATCTTTTAGAAGCAGTTTGCCTGTGGCAGACACAAGTGAGGAAAAGCAGAGGCTGATACGCACACACATGCACTTACCTTCCGATAATTAGGTTGGCAGTTGCCCTTCAGCCACTGTGAGAAAATATTCAAAGATCTGTTGGTAGTCAGGTCTTCTGCTACAAAGCCCATGTTTTCAGCAAACACTGAGGCTGCGAACAGAGAAGCAACACTCGGGTCAAGTTGCTGCTTTGACCTTGGTTTGACACTAAAGGACACAAACAAAGAAGGGACTTCATGTTGTTCAGGCTGGTCGACGAGGTTCGTCAAAGAGCTGCTGCTCTGAAGGCCTCACATCACACTGAAGAACAAATGTCTCGTAAGCAACATGAAGAAACCCTGAAGATGCACGCCCTGCGGTTTAATTCCACCCTTTAGTTTTTCATTAATTCATTCAACCTTTATTTATACAGGCTAGCCTCGTTGAGCCACGGGGACTCATTTACAAGAGGGACCTGTCTCACTCACACCCAGGGTCAATTTAGAGTCACCAATCAGTCTAACATGCATGTTTTTGGACTGTGGGAGGAAACCGGAGCACCCGGAGAAAACCCACGCATGCACGGAGAGAACATGCAAACTCCACCCAGAAAGGCCCCCGGACCGGGATTTGAACCGGGGACCTGCTCGCTGAGAGGCAGCAGCTCTACCAGTTGTGCCACCGTGCTGCTTCTATTTTTTCTTTCAATTCATCCGCTGCATAAGAAGAGGAAGCTCTGATAATTGTTTTTTTGAGGCGGCGGTTGAGTATGCAATCTTTGTGTCAATGCTCAGGGGGGTGATCTGACCACTGCGTTCTCCTGCCGCTAATGTTTGTCATTTCAGGATTAAAGTTAATGTTGTTTCTAAAAGGTTTTGGCCCGGACGCAATAAGTGCCTGATTAAGATCGTTAATGCAAATGCAAGTATCCCTCAGACACGTTTTTAGCCTTTCCCTTTAAACTATACAATCAAACAACAACAAAAAGTTGGATTTAATAATTTAATGTGAATCATTTAATGATCACACCAACCACAATTTGATTCTTAGTCCTAAAGGAAAAATTCCACACATACCTGACTCTCCCACGAGCATCGTGTGCTCCGTGTGCTCCATCACAGCTCTGGCCACTCCAATAGCGTTTTTGATTCTTCTCAGGTCAGCGACCGCGCCCACCTCCATCGTGTTACTACACCGAGGAAAGATGGAGAGGAAACGAGTGAGTAATCTGACTCCGTCATAAATCAGCGTTTGAGTGGATTTTAACCTGCACCAACATGTGATAAGCTAAAATAAACGGAAGGCTTACCAGAAATGTTGCAGTTAAATCAGCTGCTTCTGGATAAAACATCAACTAAAATAACATTTTACCAGAATTTAACTGAATAAAGTCAGGACCGCTGGACGGATTCTTCTCGTTGAAGCGTTTTAATCCAAAAGACTTCTTCAGTCTGAGGAGCCACGACAAACTCAGTCTTATGAATAGCACCTTCTCACAGTGGATCAACCAGTTTGCGGATGAAATCCAGAACCAGCGTAATTCTTGCTGTATAAGTCGCAGCTTTTTGCATAAATTAGCATGTCTGCTACATCTACATTGTTTTTTTCCTTCCCATATTTATTTATAACCTGATTTTTGGCTGGAATCTGATGATTTCATTCATTCTGGCAGCACAATGGCTCAGTGGTTAGCACTGTTGCCTCACAGCAAAAGGGTCCTGGATTCAATCCTCGGTTGCACCTGGGATCTTTCTGTGTGGAGTTTGTATGTTCCTCACGTGCTTGCGTGTGTTTTCTCCAGGTACTCCAGTTTCCTCCCACAGACCAACATGCATGTTAGTCTGCCTTCAGGCCCAGACCTCACTTACAAAAGAGATCTGTGATCTCAATGGGATTTGCCTGGTTAAATAAAGGTTGATGAATAAATAAATATTCTGACATGTAAAATATTGAACACTACCATTTTCAGGCACTAGAGGGCCCTCAAGTGTTATGGCAAGCCAAGTGTCTCGTTAATACAGGTGGTCCTCGAATTACAGCGCCCTCGACTTACGGCAACTCGGACTTACGGCAACGTATCATATTAATGAAAATGTGAAATATTATCCATCCATCAATCTTCCGCTTATCCGGGGTCGGGTCGCGGGGGTAGCAGCCTAAGTAGGGAGGCCCAGACTTCCCTCTCCCCAGCCACTTGGAGCAGCTCCTCCGGGGGAATCCCAAGGCGTTCCCAGGCCAGCCGAGAAACATAGTCCCTCCAGCGCGTCCTGGGTCTTCCTCTGGGTCTCCTCCCGGTGGGACATGCCCGGAACACCTCACCAGGGAGGCGTCCAGGAGGCATCCTAACCAGATGCCCGAGCCACCTCAACTGGCTCCTCTCGATGTGGAGAAGCAGCGGCTCTACTCCGAGTCCCTCCCGGATGACTGAGCTTCTCACCCTATCTCTAAGGGAGAGTCCAGCCACCCTGCGGAGAAAACTCATTTCAGCCGCTTGTATCCGAGATCTTGTTCTTTCGGTCATAACCCAAAGCTCATGACCATAGATGAGGGTGGGAACGTAGATCGATCGGTAAATTGAGAGCTTTGCCTTTTGACTCAGCTCTCTCTTCACCACGACAGACCGGTACAGCGCCCGCTTCACTGCGGACGCTGCACCTATCCGCCTATCGATCTCACGCTCCAGTTTTCCCTCATTCGTGAACAAGATCCCGAGATACTTAAACTCCTCCACTTGGGGCAGGACCTCCTCCCCGACCCGGAGAGGGCATGCTACCCTTTTCCGGCTCAAGACCATGGCCTCGGATTTGGAGGAACTGATCCTCATCCCGGCCGCATCACACTCGGCTGCAAACCGCTCCAGTGAAAGTTGTAAATCACGAACTGATGAAGCCAGTAGGACCACATCATCTGCAAAAAACAGAGAAGCGATTCTAAGGTCACCAAAACGGATCCTCTCAACACCTTGGCTGCGCCTAGAAATTCTGTCCATAAAAGTTATGAACAGAATCGGTGACAAAGGGCAACCTTGGCGGAGTCCAACTCTCACCGGAAACGAGCCTGACTTACTGCCGGCAATGCGGACCAAGCTCTGACACCGGTCGTACAGGGACCTAACAGCCCATATCAATGGGCCTGGTACCCCATACTCCCGGAGTACCCCCCACAGAACCCCCCGAGGGACGCGGTCGAATGCCTTCTCCAAGTCCACAAAGCACATGTAAACTGGTTGGGCAAACTCCCACGCACCCTCCAGGACCCTGCTGAGGGTGTAGAGCTGGTCCAGTGTTCCACGACCAGGACGAAAACCACACTGCTCCTCCTGAATCCGAGGTTCGACTATCCGACGGACCCTCCTCTCCAGAACCCCTGAATAGACCTTACCAGGGAGGCTTAAGAGTGTGATCCCCCTATAGTTGGAACACACCCTACGGTCCCCCTTTTTGAATAGGGGAACCACCACCCCAGTCTGCCAATCCAAGGGAACTGCCCCCGATGTCCACGCGATATTGCAGAGTCGCGTAAGCCAACACAACCCTACAACATCCAGAGCCCTAAGGAACTCCGGGCGAATCTCATCCACCCCCGGAGCCTTGCCACCGCGGAGCTTTTTAACCACCTCGGCGACCTCAGCACCAGAGATCGGAGAACCCGACCCAAAGTCCCCAGGCTCCGCTTCCTCAGTGGAAGACGTGCCAGTAGGATTGAGGAGGTCTTCGAAGTATTCCGCCCACCGACTCACAACATCCCGAGTTGAGGTCAGCAGCACGCCACCCCCACCATAAATGGTGTTGGTCGCGTACCTCTTTCCCCCCCTGAGACGCCGGATGGTGGACCAGAATCGCCTCGAAGCCGTACGGAAGTCATTCTCCATGGCCTCTCCAAACTCCTCCCACGCCCGAGTTTTTATTTAAAAAAAATATATATATATTTTTGTATGTGTTTAAATGTTCTTTATTTCATGTGTACAACACTTTGTTGCAGCTGTAGTTGTTTTAAATCGTTTTATAAATAAAGTATAATTAAAATTATAATTTTTGCACAGTTTCTGGCGGTTTCCGGAAATGCCACCTCCGCCATTTTGCGGTTACCTTCACTTAGTTCCAGCCTGCTTTGGAGGACTGTGTGTCCGATAAGAGGTTGCCTTATACGGATAAATGAGCTGGAAAACGCTCCGTGAACTCTGTGAACGTCTCAGGCCCGGAGCAGCAGCCGCCGATCGCTTCGTTGCATCTCACCCAGGCCCGGCCCGACGCATAAGCAGAGTAAGCGGCTGCTTGGGGCCCCGTGGCCACTAGGGGGCCCCATAAGTGGAATTGATTTTTTTGTTTTTTGTTGTTATTGTAAAGATTGAGTTCTATATGATTCTATTACACACAATTTCATTATAAAGTTGTGATTTTTTTCTTTTAAACAACAATTTATATGTAACTGGGTGGTTTATTAGTTTTAAAATAGTGTTTATGTAGAAGTATTTGTAAATTCCCACCCACGTTGGGCCCATATGAACGCACCCCTGCGCCAGACCGTTTCCGCACCTCCACCAGAGAGACGTGAGTCTGAGAGGAGCAGCTTCTTCAGCAGAAAGGTAAATAACTCTGATAAATGTGTTAAATCTGAATGGAAACAACATTACCCTGTCTGAAGTTTACAGTATATGGGCCGAGTTTTTATAAGATATTTGTTTCAGTGCGTGAGTGAGGAATCCGTGATAAATAATAATAATAATAATAATGTCTATTCCTGTCATCTGCGTATGTTTCCCATACACAGACGAAATTCGTCTCTGCATTTAACCCAACCACCTACCAGGTGGTGCAGTGAGCAGCCCGAAAGCGCCCGGGGAGCTGGAGAAATGGGTGTGCACTCATAGACACCCCAAGCTGGGTAGTGGCCGGGGCGCGAACCCGCGACCTTCGGGTCCGTAGTCAAAAACCCTGCCACTAGACCATCTTGGCTCCTCGGGTTTGTTAGGAAAAGTCAACCACTCAGTAACAAGTCATGCACAATTTATAGCTTTTTAGGATCATTGACAATGGAGTAACTGGCCAAAAGACAACTGACATAGCAACATTAATCACAAAATGTCACTGCATAAGCAGCTAGCTAGCACAACAAGCACACCCACATCAAGTGAAAGCAGAGACAAAAAATAAATAACAGCAACAGAAATTGTTCAGTGAAAAGCTAGTTATAAATTTTATGACGGGGCCACACTGAAACATATTTTATGCAGAGAGCAGGTGTCTTGAAACAGGTTAGCAGATCAGATGTATAATAATAAGAGCACAGCTCTGTGGTGTGTTTATTTTTCAGTCACCAACACTGTGTGTATATGTGTGTGTATTAAAACCTTATGATTAAGATAGCATTTCATGTCATTGGTATATAGCAACTCTGATTTTAGAAGAATATAATGCAATAATCTGTTATAGTTTACACTGTACATATAGTTTTTAGCTACTGTAAAATGAAAAATACTCAATGTTGAATAACATTTTCTTTTTTACCTTCAGCAAAGTGTCCATCAGTTACACTGTATTTCTGCTGTGGAAGTTCTGGGTCAGCTTGTGATAAGATGAGGTATCTGAGAGGACTCAGTGGGATTTATAGCTGAATAGTTGTTTTGTGTAGGAGTGAGTTAGATTTTAATTAAAAGTAATTGTTCTTCTTATTCAGACTGTTGAAATCACCATCAAGAGAGAAGCTGTCCTTAAAGCTCTGATGGTCTACCTGAACCTGTTGAGCATCTTTAGAAAGAATACCAGGTAAGAAGACATGTTGCACTAACATGAGCAACATCCACAACATCCACAGACCTTTTTTGGTGTGGAATGCAACATTGCACTGGATATTTTTTCTTTCTTCTTCTTGTTGTAGACTTCTTTTATTTTTGTCTATTGAATTTGGGCTCAGACTGAAGTAACAGCATGCCAGAGTGGGAGAAACAAATACATTTTTGATCATCTTTATTCTAGCACCCACATTCATTTTAACTGAACTCTTCTCGTTGTAATCTAACTGGTAAATTGTCCAGTGTTTTATAAAGTAAAGAGACTGTGTAGACTCTTTGGCAGTGGTCTGCACTCTTTTACTCATTTCTTTATTTTTGTTGTGTTTGCAGATGTGCAGGAGAATGACCAACTGCATCTGGAAACTATGGTGATCTTTGTCACTGGGAGAGAGGATCCTTTCCATCCACCCAAAGACATCAAGATAATCATCGATGGAGCACAGGTCCTGAATGAAGTGTCTTCTGTTGAACAGCTGTTGTCATGTGCTTTGGGCTCATATACTCAACCTAAAATATCTCAAACATCTACTGTAACCTCTTGAGTTCAGTCTAAGATGGAAGATTTTTTTAGGGCAGTTTTTGGTTGGTCTAGTGGGAGAGTCAATAAGTTATTAATTAGTTTAATTAATTTGCTATTAACTAGTAACATTTTTTCCCCCTGACCATTCTGAAAAGGAGACATTAGCTGATTTTGTTTGAGGAAGAATAACTCATTTTTCTTTCACCCCATTTAGGGATACAGTATATGTTGCAAAGTTGAGTGTTATTTGTAACTTAATGGAGTAAGTTATTTAGTTTAAGAGTATTTAGTTTGGTTCTCGTCAACAGGTTTGACAAGGACAAAATGTACCCATTCTAAAGTTTGTTAGCTAAACTGCTGACATATTTGGCTGTTTTTTTTTCTTTTGTTACTTTTAGTACCACTAGATCACATGTATCAAACTCAAGGCCCGTGGGCCAAATCCGGCCTACCATAACCGTTTCTGTGGCTCTCTACACCCTAGAGGGCCACAAAGACAGAACTTCAAGATAACAGTTGTAAGCATGTTGCTCTCAGGTGGTGGGTCCCCATCCCTACACTCCCTGGTCTCTCTGTTAATTGTCTTATCTCCTCCCTTTGGTTGTCCAGGTGTTTGTGATTGTCATGCTGTGTGTTCATGTATATAAGTCTGTGTCTCTGTGTTTATCGTTGTCCTGGCATTGTCTCCTGTTGCCTCGTTCCTTGTGATTCCCTGAGTATGTAAGTTTGCTGCCCTGTCAGCTATTTTATGTTCTTTATATTAAACATTATTTTACCTGCCGAGTTGTCGTGCTGCCTGCAGCCTTGGGTCTAAACCACACCAAAACGTGACAACAGTTGTGTCATTCAATACTTTATCAGTCAAATCAAATAGTTTTTATGTTTATAATGCCAACTTACTCAAACATGAAATATTTAATTTTTAGAAGTAGTCATCGAATGCAGAGAAAGTTATATTTTACCAGTTTGTTTATAGGTCGTTTTAACAATACTTTAATATATATTTGTTTGTTAGGTGGGTGAATGATCTGATCATCTGACTGTTGATTGCATTAATCCATATTACAGTATTAGCAAAAATAGAGGGCCCCAAACCAAATTTCGCTTAGGGCCCCATGGAGGCTTGGGCCGGCCCTGATCTCACCACGCCGGCCGACACCACCAGCTCATGGGATGGGCTAACGTGCAGCTAATGGCGGAGCTAAGATGCTAAAGCGGACCCCCACCAGTGACACCGAGCCGACGGGCAGCGGAGAGGCCATCTGTGACCTGGATCTCGCCTCGATGTCCGCTTGGCAGCCTAAGATGTCAGGGGACACCGAGCTAACAGAGAAGCTAACATGGTAAAATGCGGAGAAACAGCGCCGACAGCCTTTTGGATGGGCTAATGCACGCAGCTTGTTTTGGATGGACGGACACCGCGGAGAAACGGCTTTCAGTAAGTTATTCACTCTTTTTCTGGCTCTAAATGTATGGAGTTAACATGCTAACAGTCCTTCCTGTAAACAGTTTGGACCGCGTGGAGCAGCAGGAAGCTGCAGAGCTCGGACGTCCAACGAGCTAACATGCTAAAGATGAAGACAGGCTTGACCAGCTCAAAAGAATTTTTTTTTTTTTTAATCCAAATGTACAGTATGTGTTTTTTGATAATTATGTACTACACCGTGTTAGGATAGGCAGAGTGCTTGGTAACTGTACAGTACATGTACGTGTATAAGTGGCGGCTCGGGTGGTCCCCGACTTACGGCAAAATCGGGTTACGAACGGCCCGTAGGTCCGGAACTCGTTCGTAAGTCGAGGACTCCCTGTAGTCATTTTTATCTATTAATGCGAAAACTCAAAGCACCTTCGTTTCGTTCCAGAACTCCTGGAGCTAACGTCAGATCAGCTGCATTTTACTGCACCGCCCAGGAGAAATTAAGCTGATTTGACTATTAAAGTGCGTTTATTAAGGAAAAGTTAGACTGAGACACACCTTTACTATGATGTTGAGCAAACAAATAAAAAATTTTAGGAGCTTATCTTGTTAAATTTCTAAGAAATGCACAGCGAGTCGTCCCTCTACGCGCTCCCGCGGCCGCAAATCAATTTTTGAAAAGCAGCTGATTTGACTATTAAAGTGCATTTATTAAAGGTGCAGTCCTCAGTTTCTGTAGTGCAGTCTGTAAGTTTTCTAAAAATATATTTTTAACATATTTCTTCACTCTGTCACTATCTCCTGACAGACTGATGTTAGACAAAGTAATCTTTGAAAAAACTATAGTCCCCTTGCTTCTCCAGGTGTTACTAAAAGCATTTCTAAAAACCCACAGTGACCCGCCGTTAACCAGCCAATAAAAACAGAGTTTTTAACCAGCCAATAAAAACAGAGCTTCTCACTTCTCACGCTCCTAACCCACGCCCCCGCCTGTCCCAGCCCCCGCGGCCGCGCAGGTTCTCGTTGAAATAATTGCAAAGCGATGCAGGACTGTTTTGTATGTGACACAAATGTATTAAATTCCCCTTCTTCATCCCTGATCTGGACTTTTCTGTTGTTTTTTTGCCAAAAGTCAAGTGATCGCTTCCTCCTCCACTGACTCCATGACTGAAATGAGGAAATGAATGAATTTGTCACGAGAGAATTAAACTCGGGTTCAACGTGGCTGCGCGAGGCTCTGCAGATTTCCTGGTGTTCTGGTGTGCTGGACCAGCGCTCCATGTTTTTATTTTATTTTTTAGAACGTTTTATTAACTTATAAACACAGAACATCGCAACAGCTGCGACAGGACATGTAGTGGAGGCGGAGCTGAATTTCAGCGAGAGCAAGGGGGAGCAGAGCCATACTGTATATGGCTCTGAGGGGGAGGGACCAGAATGCTTTCCCTGTTGAAAATGTTTCTAAGTGCTGCGTTCTACAGAAACTGCAGACTGCACTTTTAAGGAAAAGCTAAACTGAGACACACCTTTGATATAATGTTGAGCAAACAAATAATTGTTTTTAAGTGTTAATCTTGTTAAATTCTTGTTAAAGTCCTCCCGTGCACGCTCCCGCGGCCACCATTTGGCAGCCAATCAATTTTTGGCACAACACCGCACCATGTTTCTGGGTGGTCAGTGGTGATGCATAATAGATGCAACTTATACAGTGAATGACATATTCATGTTTTTTTTCTTCACTTTATTAGACATATTTGGACTGATATGACTTATATGATGGTGCGACGTGTACGGCAGCAAGTACGGTAGCTGTTCACATGTAAAAGGATGACCATCTGCCTAACTGATTGTTAGTGCCCTGAGGGCCACTTGCTATCCACAGAGGGCAGAGTGATACTAGCAATAACAGCATTGTAGGAGGGGGACAGTTGGACACTGAGAAGTCTTTGGGATAAAAGACTAAACGTTTCAACGTGAAGAATCCGTCCAGAGGACCTGACTTTACCTTTTTTTCCACCTGGATTATTGAGCAGCATCAGGATATTTCACCAGAGCCAATTATAGCCCCGCGGGCAGCAGGAGACAGATGGACGATATTGATTTTGCTTGAGTGAGTGTGTTTAGGTCACTTTTACCCAAATATTTCATGAACCACTGGACGATTCTGAATGAAACTTGCACATATAATCACTGGATGCACATCTACAGGTCATAAACTTTGGAAAGTCGGCCATTCGAAGTTTTTTTTAATTTTTTTTACTGATGTTAAAAACAACAAATGGCTGTAACTCGATAAATATCTGTAATATTTACTAAGAGTGATAGTACCTGGGAATGATACCCTGCTTACCCTCTCAACACCAACTGTGCAAGATCTACATCTAAATCTTACCATTAACTGCTCTTTGTTAGCAAAACATTTCATGACTGTTTTCATGAAACATTCCCAGTACATGTGCAGTGACGTGTCTCACAAGAGAGCGCACATAATGTCATTTTGCAGGTTTGACCAGCCATAACTGTCACTTCTCATCATAAGATGATCTGAGTCTAACATTCTGGCATAAAGGTGACGTTCTTTGAAGTTTTCCCATGTCACTGATTTACCGCTCCACTCCATCATTGTCCTGACAATGTACAATCATGCAACAACGCATGTTGAGATTCTTAGAGAAGAATCAAACTGCTGGTGTCCACTCCGTGTCTTCTGCAGTTCTATTGAGCTGCGTATGAGACGTCCATCTCCTTCTCTGCATCATCACTCCAAAACAGAGACAAGTTTCAAGCTAAATGAAAAGAGTGCTCCATTGAAAAGTAAACAGCTTTCTGGTTTTTCTTTTGTTGTGAGCTGACATTTACTTCCCATTACAACTTCTGAGACTGTAAATGTTAGTATTTAAGGACCTAATAATTGGAAAGCTTTCAGATCATAATGAGACTCTTAATTAGCACTTCCCTGCAGAAGGCTTGAAAGAAAGGTCAGACAGTTAAGTGTGTAAATGTTAAAGATAACTAGAAATAGATAGAAGCAGCACAAATTGTAGTTTATTAAAAAAAAAGTGTGTGGGGGTGTGTAAAAAATATGTTGACAGGTAAATAATTAGCATTTAAAAATGTGATTCATCAATCAAATATAGGTTCTTCTAATTTTTAAGATGTCCACAGCATCTTTTCTGTTTATTTAAACATATTACACGCTCACGTTAAAGGAGCGGCTTCGGATGTTATCAGTCCATTACATGGCCGTTGTAGTTGTTATCATCCCCATATGGAGTGGTGAAACTGTCCCACCTACCTCCTAGGTGTAAAGGTACGTTATTAGGTATTATAATATTAGGTATTAGGTAAAGGTACGTTACCAGAACGCAGTAGCTCATCTTTTAACATCAACTAAAAAATATGAACACATAACCCCTGTCCTGGCTTCTCTTCGCTGGCTCCCTGTCCACTCTCGGATTGATTTTAAGATTTTATTGCTTGTTTTTAAAATCTTAAAAAAGGTCTGGCCCAGTCATATTTATGTGATCTTATCAACATCTACACTCCAGTAAGAGCACTCCGGTCTACCAACCAGTTCCTCTTAGATGTCCCCAGATCCAGAATGAAGTCCAGAGGTGATTGAGCTTTTGCAGTTGCTGCTCCAAAGCTGTGGAACAGTTTACCTGAGAATTTAAAGAGCGCTCAGACTGTTGAGACTTTTAAATCTTTGCTCAAGACTCATCTGTTTTACTTGGCATTTAATCCGTGCAGAGTCTGAGAACAAATTTTGAGCAGATTTTATTGTTGTGTATTTACTGTTAAAGCTGGGGTATGTAAGATTGTAATGTAGTCTGTAACTTTTCAAACAATATATTTTTAACATATTTCTTCACTCTGTCACTATCTACTGACAAACTGATGTTAGACAAAGTAATCTCTGAAAAAAACTATAGTCCCCTTGCTTCTCTATCAGCATTTATAAAAACACTAAAAACACAGAGTGACCAGGACAATGACAGCCAATAAAAACAGAGTTTGTAACCAGCCAATTAAAAACAGAGCTTGAATTTGAATCAGCCAATAAAAACAGAGCTTGAATTTGAATCTCAGCAGAGCCTCCCCCTCAGAGCCATATGTGGCTCTGATGGGGAGGGATCAGAATGCTTTGCCTGTTGAAATTTTTTCTAAGTTCTGCACTCTACAGAAAGTTACACATAGCACCTTTAACTTTATTATGTTTTAGTGGCACTAGATGCATATTACCATACTCTGTTATTTTTATTGTTTAACTGTACAGCACTTTGGTCAGCTTTGGTTGTTTTTATATGCTATATAAATAAAATTGACATTGACATTATCGTTATTATTGCTGATAATAGGCAGTGTCTCGCCGGGGCAAACCAGGAAGTGTCTTTTTTTTTCAGCATATATGACCCTTTTCCTAAACGTAACCTTACACCTGACCCAGAAGACCAACCCTAAACTTAACCCTCTTACCCTAACCAAGACCCTAAACCTAAAGGCTCCGGCAAAGCTTAGCGTCCTGCCTGTACGCCACTCTACGTGCGCATTCTGTGCGCACGCGTTCACTGGCAGAGCTCTGCTTTCTTTCTCACGTTAAATGCTCGCGTTTTCGCTCCAAATCCTTGTTGTAATGTGAGCAGCTGCGCGCAGAGGGGACAAACTGAGGTCGCTGATTGGTCACTTGCTGACACGCCTACTGAAATGATTGACAGCTCGAGCAGGACAACCAGCTGGCTTCAGCTGTGGTCGCTCGGCTGCAGCCGTTGCGGTCTTTCTAACTTTATATGTTAATAAAAACTAATAAAAAGTGGGAGAAAAAAACAGGGAGCGCTTTTCCTGCAGCCCACAGCCCACCAGGAAATATTTAAAACCTCCCGCAGCCAGGTAGGACCTGAATTCATTCATTTCAGTCATGGAGTGAACGGAGGAAGAAGCGATTACTTGACTTTTGGCAAAAAAAAAAAAAGTCCTGATCAGCGATGAAGAAGGGGAATTTAATTCATTTGTGTAACATACAAAACAGTCCGGCGCCGGGGAAGTTTATGGTCAGACACCGCGCAAGCGTGCGCGGTCGTAAAAAAAAGAGCTTTGCGCGTTCATGCCCTGAGGGGCTACACGGGGCTACGCTTTTGCCACAGCGTACGTACGTCGTACAGAGGCGTATAGCCAATACGCGCAGCTCGACTGGGGGCTTAACGTCAGACCCTTTGCTCTAAAACTAACCACGTGAAACTATTATGAGCGCTAACAAAGCTAAAAACGGACCCTATTATCATCGCAACCAAGGATAACAACGTACATTTAAACCTACTAGGAGGTACAGGAGGGGCAGTCTGACCACTACGTATGGGGATGATAATAAGTAATAACGGCCATTTAATGGTTGATAACGTTCGAAGCGGGTGGTTAAAGCGTGCTGAAGCGTCATATCTGAAGTAAAAGCAGTGCAGGGCTTGAACTGTCCCGTTGGTGCTTACAGTGCTACATAAAAAACAAAGATATTAAAGGTACTGTATTGTGACATGATGTTGGAAATTTGCATATTTGTCAGAACATATATATCTTATATCATTGAGCTCTGTTCGTTTTTGCAAAATAAATTATAAATATATTAAAATTTTATTCCAAGTTATGGTAGTTTTTTTCTCTGGGATACGCCCCTAAAAATCCGCGCATTTCCGCAAAACGTCATCTTGACGTGACAACGGGAAGGCACGCTCCAACGTGCATTTAAATAATAATGGCGGAGCATGTCCTATCGCGTCTGAGATATCATTTTAAGACAGTAAATCTTCCAAAACTCATTAATAAACACTCCCTGAATAAAAAGAAATTACAGATGTTACCTGATGGCGCAGACATAATTTAAAAATACATACATAGCAACGTGTTTGCTCCGGGCTCTCGGCTAATGTTTCTTAGAAGCTATCTTGGCTAACAGAGTCCCTGACACCGGTCACGTCTGAGATATATCATTGTAAGACAGTAAATCTTCCAAAACTCTCATTAATAAACCCTCCCCGAATAAAAAGAAACTACAGATGTTACCTGATCGCGCAGACATAATTTAAAAATACATACATAGCTACGTGGCCTGTATCTCGGCTATTGTGTTAGCTATCTGATTCGGCTAGCTTGTTAGCAGCGAACAAAAATAATCTGCCGTGATAATTGGCTTTATACACTCAAAGTGTATAAAGTAAAACAACATGAACTCACGTAAAATAAATAGTTTATAATCTAAAACACTACACACCTCCGATTATGTTTACACAAAGACTTACTCATCTCCTGGACAGTCTTCCGATGGTCCCTGCGTTGTTTTGACGTGGTAGCTGTGGGACTTTCTTCTGTAGATTTTCTTTTAAAAATAGTAGGAATAGCATCCGGTTTTAAAAGTCTTCTGAATCTTACTGGTAATCCTAAAGATTCTTTTATACCAGGTGCTGAAAACAATCGGCAGTGAAATGGTCGCTGCAGACATACGACTCCTGGAACCCACCGGTCCTTGTCTGGTCCATTCTTGTCGAAGTTTGTCATCTTTTGGAAATTTGTGAAGGCTCACTTGTTCACTGCTGATATTAGAACACACAAATGCGCTACAACGTGACGGCATTTTTCAAGTTACACAAATAAAAGAGGCGATCCTTCAGGAAATGAATCTGTATGGCAAGCAGTTAACACACCTAACAAACGGGCAAGGCTCTGCCTTCTTCCCGTTGTCACGTCACACTGATGTGTCACGTCACACTGATGACGTATTGCGGAAATGCGCGGAATTTTAGGGGCGTATCCCAGCAAGTACCAGAGAAAAAATTTGCATAATTTAGAATAAAATTTTAATATATTTATAATTTATTTTACAAAAACGAACAGAGCTCAATGATATAAGATATATATGTTCTGACAAATATGCAAATTTCCAACATCATGTCACAATACCTTTAAACTCCTTAAACTAATTATTTATGATAAAGATCTTTACTGCTCAATTAAGCAGAATTACAGATATCTCTAGCGTGTCGACTTCTTTATTTTTAGACGAAGCGCAGTGCGTTACCCGTTCATGATCATGGCGTCCAGTGTGGTTTCTCCAGACTCGTCAGGGCTCCCGCCAAAGCCGACACTGCCATCGCACTGCTCCTGTTCACAGCGAGAACAGCCTTTCTCTACTGCGTCCAACACTGAGCCCCCGGACCGGAGGACGCTCCATGCTGCACAGACAAGGAGCCATGGGGTCACTGTGTTCCAGCAAAACTTTGACTAACGCTGCTGGAACAGATCAAGACAGTTTGACTCAGGATGAAAACATGAGAAGTATGAATATATTTAACCATGCTTTCTTAGAAATGTTGGTTGAAATGTTTGTTTCAAGGACTTGGGGTCCACTGTCCAGGAAAATGGGGAATGTGGTAAAGAGGTGAAGAAGAGAGTCCGGGCAGGATGGAGTGGATGGAGAAAAGTTTCAGGAGTGATTTGTTACAAAAAGGTGTCAGCAAAGGTCAAAGTTTACAAGACAGTGGTGAGACCAGCTATGTTGTATGGTCTGGAGACAGAGACATGGACAAAAAGACAGGAGACAGAACTGGAAGTAGTAGAAATGAAGATGTTGAGGTTCTCCTTAGGAGTGACAAGGATGGATAAGATCAGGAATGAGATCATCAGAGGTACAGCACATGTTGAACAACTGGGAGATAAAGTTAGGGAGGCCAGACTGAGATGGTTTGGACATGTCCAGAGGAGGGACAGTGGTTTGGACATGTCCAGAGGAGGGACAGTGGTTTGGACATGTCCAGAGGAGGGACAGTGGTTTGGACATGTCCAGAGGAGGGACAGTGGTTTGGACATGTCCAGAGGAGGGACAGTGGTTTGGACATGTCCAGAGGAGGGACAGTGGTTTGGACATGTCCAGAGGAGGGACAGTGGTTTGGACATGTCCAGAGGAGGGACAGTGGTTTGGACATGTCCAGAGGAGGGACAGTGGTTTGGACATGTCCAGAGGAGGGACAGTGGGTATATTGGTAGAAGGATGTTAGAAATGCAGCTGATGGAAAAAGACAAAGAGGAGATATATGGACGCAGTTGGAAAGGACATGGAGGTGGAGTGAGGACAGAGTGAGATGGAGGACTCACTGTTGAGACCCCTGAAGAGGGAAAAGCCAAAAGAAGAAGAAGAACAAATTCTATTTGCTGCATTTGTAAATATGGGTTAATAAGTCATATTTTTAATTTGATGTGTAAAGATGACCAGTAGCTTCCTCATAAACAAGCATTTGGTCACTAATCCTCCACGCACCCAAGAGGGATCAACATGCCCACTGATGGCTGAGCCACCAGCTTCCTACTAAATGCTCAGACTATCCCACAGTGTTCAGTGCTATTTTCCTTTCTATTAAACTCGGCATTCAATATTTTTTTCCGTTTATAATATTCAGCAGAATGAAAGCAGAGATTAGCCAGCTGCTTCTAAAAACCCCTAATGGAAAAGATTTACATGGGCAGATCAACAGCCACGGCTCAGACTCCAACTTTCAATATCTCCCAACAAAACAGATCTCAGGACTTTTTCTTTTCTATTGCAGAAATAAAAAAAAGATTTGACAGACATCTGCCCAAGAGGGAGATTCTTAGGTGAACTTTAATCACCTTCACGTCTGAACTGATGCTTAAGATGTTTTGAATACCACTTCTATCATTTTTTTGTGTTGAGTGGTGCACCCGCTGGAAATCGACTTGACGGATAAGTCACAAGTGGCGCTGAAATATTTTCAGTTTCAATTTGAACATGTCCAATGTATCACCCTGAAGGAAATCAAACAGAGTGAGGGCTGACCTGCCAGTGGCAGCTATGAAGCTGAGTGGGTTCAGCCCATTTCATATCCCCATCTGAGACTCTGATGGTCTTTCAGACGGATAAGCTCTAGTTGAGTCACAAGTATGCCCAGAAATAAATAAAAATAAATACAAGGTTTAATGGTCTGAGAAGAAAAAATAACTGAAAATACTGGTTATGAAGCAGGCAGGGTCTGAACTTAACAACAAAATACCTCACCCTCCTTCTCCAATCACGTTTAAAAAATGGTCATATATATATATATATATATTTTTTTTTTTCAATTAAACAAGATTAGAGCTAAAATTATACAACCCCAACCCTGAAAATGTTGGGGCATTGTGCAAAATGCAATGAAAACAAAATGCATTATTATCATCATCATCAGTATTTCATTCACAGAGGAACTGGTACACTTATTACCTTTAACTTCTTTCACTAAGAAATTGTACAATTTGTTTTAAAGATACTTTTGGCAGCAACACGTCCTACAAACGTTGGGACGGGGGCAACAAAAGGCTGTGATGGTATGGATCAGAACCAGAAAGGCTGATCAGTGGTATCATGGGTCAGAACCAGCAGGAGGAATCATTTCCAACCGGTCAGTGAAAGGACTGGGTGTAAAAATAATAATAGAGGCTGATGCTCTCAGGTAAAGATGAGCAAAGGTTCACAAATCTGCAAACAATAATTTAAAAAGCATCTTACAATAGAACAATTTTAGAAAAAAAAAATTTGTGTGAAAATTTTAAATTTCTCATTATCTCAATTGTTCAAAATACAGGGTTACAACTTTTTATGCATTTCTTTTTATAGATGCATTTCTTTCACCAAACTCAAAATTACCTGAACTTTTCAGAAAAAAAAGTCTTAATTTAAACATTTGTTATATTTACAATGTCCCATGGTTTTATGTTAGCAAATTATTGCATTTTGTTTGTCTTTATATATTACATACATTTTTTTAAGAAATGTCATTGTACAAAATGATCATATTTTAACTCACTTGCTCTACATGTATACAACATATAAAATATGAATTATTACTTTTTTAGGATAACTAGTAATAATCCAAGTCTAACAAAATGAGATGAAATACTAATTGTGCCACCTTGTACATGTGTATATTGTATTTATTTATTTTTTTTTTCAAAATTTGTGAGAAAGAAAGAATCAATCAAACTATCTAACCATCTTATTAACTTCAACCAACACCTTACATTTTTATCAATTCTCAAAGTCAGTGTGATGTCATCCATCAACGTGATGTCAAACTGCCATTTATGGGTGGGGGAAAATGCTGTTGTGTTGAAAGGTGAAGTAGATTATTTTGTTTTTATCTCATTTATTCATTTAAGTATTTGTTAGAATTAGGGCTGAAAGATTTTGGAAAATAATCTAATTGCAATTTTTTTCTTCTATAAATTGCAATTACGATTTAAAACGCAATTATTTTTTTAACAGCTCAAGTATTTTTTCAACAAACAGAAGCAATAAATCTATCTGTTTTATAATAAACAATGTCAGATTAATTTAAAGCAGAGATTACAATAAAGCAAACAAATCTATGCCTTTTATTTTCACAATTTCTATTTTTTCTTGTTTCATAAACATAATAGTAAACATGTTAAGTGAACTTCCTAACTACTGTCTGAACTTCACATGACAGTTAATAAATAAATATAAAAAATTAGATGTAAAAAAAAAAATTAAACTTACTGCTTTCCAGCCAGTAACATCATTAAAAAAAACGCGCAAAAAAACATAAAGAGAATCTGCTTTAACCAACTTGTTATTTTCTGGGAATTCAAACTCAGTGAACACAAAATAAACTAGTATCTGTTCTTATTAAATCTTTTAGATGTAAAAAAAAAAAACAACTCTTGGAACAATAATGTAAACATTATACGGTAGTCACTCAGTAACAGCAGCAAACAACCACTAAAGTGCAAATTAAACATGGCACTGTCAGCTAGAACTCTGTTCTGTAGCTCTGTATCGTTCTCAGGAACTCACAGATTTTTTGCAAGGAAAACCAGAATGTCAACCTTTGCTGGTTTCAAAGACGAGCGAGTACAAGTCACTGTATTCCCACCAGCACTGAAAAGACGCTCTGAAGGAGCACTTGTGGCAGGGACACAGATACTTGCGGGCCATATTGCACAGTCGTGGAAAGTTAATCTTGTGCACCTTCCACCAGGCCAAAGGTCAGCTTCTCCATCAATGGCAGGGGTCATGAGGTAGCTGTTTATCCGCTCACTCACAAGTCATGTAACCGAATCACATGACCAGTCAAATTGCGGCCCTTGCGATTAGAAAATCGTGTTTTATCGTATTGTGATATTATTGCAAATGGAATTAATTGTTCAGCCCTAGTTAGAATGCTATTGTTGTTGTTAGAATGTTGTTGTTGTTTTTGTTGTTGTTGTTGTTGTTGGAATGTTATTATTGTTGCTAGGATGTTGTTGTTAGACTGTTATTGTTGTTGTTAGAATGTTATTATTGTTAGAATGATTATGTTGTTGTTGTTAGAATGACCCAACAGTTGTTGTTAGAATGTTGTTGTTAGAATGTTATTATTGTTGCTAGGATGTTGTTGTTAGACTGTTGTTGTTAGACTGTTATTGTTAGAATGTTGTTGTTAGAATGTTGTTGTTAGAATGTTGTTGTTAGAATGTTGTTGTTAGAATGTTGTTGTTAGACTGTTGTTGTTAGAATGTTGTTGTTAGAATGTTGTTGTTAGACTGTTGTTGTTAGAATGTTGTTGTTAGAATGTTGTTGTTAGAATGTTGTTGTTAGAATGTTTTTGTTGTTAGAATGTTAATATTGTTAGAATGATGATGCTATTGTTGTTGTTAGTGTTGTTGTTAGAGTGTTGTTGTTAGAGTGTTGTTGTTAGAATGTTATTGTTGTTGTTAGAAAGTTTTAAGGATATGAACGCCAGATAAAATCCCAGTGAATATGTGACTAAATGACCCAACAGTTTTGCCCGAGTTGAACTAATTTTCTACTGTTGTCGTCACTCTTTGTTTAAAACGGGTCTCTAATGTAAACGAGTCCTCGAGGCTCAAGGAGACAAGAAATAAAGGTTGAATGAATGAAAAACTTAAAAGATGCTACACCTAAGCCAAAGAGTCCACTAAGACTTATTTTCAATAACTTAGTTGTAAAGCTCCTTCTTATTAAATGTTAATACAGTATTCAATATACTGTATTCATTGTTCTGATGTTTATGATGTTATTTGTCAAAACGAAGACCGTCAATCCGCACTAACCTGAGCAATCTGATTTATGTAACAGCACTTATTAAACAATTCAGGATAAACATAAACTAACATGTAAAAAAAAAAACTTGTAATTAATATATAAATGGCTTTGAAGAATCTAAGAACAACAGAGAGTCTAATACGATTTTTAAAAATGTTTTGTCCTCTTGCCTACATCCCTGTTGTCAGCTCTATTTCTGTTTGTTTTGTATATTTTGGGTTTATATTCACTCGAGGACAAGTACAGATCTTTTTATAATAATTTAATTTATACTTAAAGTAATAAAATGCAAAGATGAAAACAGACGTATGTGTGGTGCTGAGTGATGACCACAGTGGGCTGACAGCAGCTCTCCAGGTTTCCTTCTCGCTCTGAAACATGAAATATTGTCTGTTTCTTCTTGTTAGTCGTGCAACCATTCACAGCAGCGTCTCTTTAGTTTGTCAACTTCCCTCAGACCAACACACTGGCAGGTCTGACAGTATGTTCACATGACCACGTACCCGGATGTCCACCTTTGAGAATTATGGACTCAAATTATTGTGACTCAACCCAGTAATCAATTACTGGTTGAATATTAACCGTTTATCATGCAACTGAGTTATTTTACATAACTAAGCACTTTGGCAACAGTTCCTGCTTAAAATGTGCTTTATAAATAAAGTTGACTATTATTTAGAGGATTTTAGGCAGATGTCTTTACAAAAATGTAGATTAAATGTTAAATGTTAAAAAAAAATATATGAAATAGCGTAATGTGTATTGTATTACAGTAGTTAGAAAATTAGAAAGAGTTAGTCATTTTGTACTGTTGGTTGAAGATTATTATTGTTTAATCTGATTGTTGGAAAAAAGGGGCAGATATAATAAGATTTATTCTTCTTTCTGCTACCTTTCATTTTTTTATATTTTGTACATAATCATTTATGGGATTGTCTTGTATTGTTTCTTTTGTAAAAAAAAATAACAAATTTAATAAACATAAACATGTTGCTTCAATTACCAAAAGCCAAATAATATTTCTACACTACAAAGTAAAGTGCATGTTAATGCAGAACTTTCTTGGTCACATAAACAAGTAAACATGTTGTTTTGATGCTCATCACAACCAAAACAGTTGTTGTTCCTAACGCGGAAGTGGGTTTGAATGGCAGCGTGTCACGTGACCGAGCTCTGCCGAGAGGGACTTTTCTCAAACTGTAAAATCTGAACAGATTTTACAGTTTGAGAAAAGTTGTGTTACACAACAAGTAAATGAAGGTCATACCTGCAGCGGCTGCACCTTTAAACGACCAGGTGTTCAAAGTGAGAGGTAACTGTGCTTGTCCGAGTGAAAACGATGAAGAAGAGAAAACTAAGAGGAGCGGTAGAAGCATTGTTTCCGTTTACAGATTCACTGACGTTACGACGACGTTACCTCATGATAATTATTGTTGAAGGTTCGGTACTTCCGGCAAACAAGAAAAAAAAGAAGTTTTTCTGGAAAAGCAGCGCTAAAGTTGAATGAGTCTCTTGAGTTCACCGAGTTTGTAACTTCCTTGTTGTGTCACGTGATGAGTTGGCGAGTCCGTCATTAAAGGGACAGTGCGACGCGTGACGTCATAGCTTGAATTTTGGCAGCCACATAAAAAACAAAAAAAATAATACTGTACTGTTTATTCATTCATTCAACCTTTATTTAGTCAGATTAATCTCATTGAGCCTCGTGGAATCATTTACAATAGAGACCTGCTACAAACTAAAGAATGATGAACAGCAATGGTAGAATAATAATAAATTCAATTTATAACGCACTTTTCATTAATGAAAATCTCAAAGTGCTAGAATTTCCTTAAACAATAAACAAAAGAGAGAAATACATTTTTTTTTACAAATTATCAAAACTAGCAAAACATTAAAAGATAGATATATAAAATCAAAAACAGGAACATATCTGCATTGGTTTTTGCCAGGATTCCAACAGATTCTTAAAACCATTTAGAGAGGTCAAGGTCGAGAGCTTCAGATCTTTTTGTAAGATATTCCATGAAGCAGGAGCGGAGTAGGAGAAGGCCCTTTTTCCAAGTTCAGTCCTCACTGACGGAACACTGCAGGTAATCATGTCCTGAGAGCGCACGCTGTAGCTGCACTCACACAGAGACATGTAGGAGGAGATGTATGAGGGCAGCAGACCAAGAAGTGATTTAAAGATGAAAATGTACCAGTGGAAGAGTCTGCGTGAGGTTAATGATGTCCAGTTAACCAGTGAATACAGGGTGCAGTGGTGGGTACGATAATCACAACCAGTTATGAATCTTAGTGCACCATGATAGACAACATCCAACATCCGCAGGGTGCTTGTAGGAGCATTCATGTAGAGAATGTCACCGTAATCAATGGAGGGAAGGAAAGTCACAGATACAAGGCGTTTCCTAACATTCAGATCAGACATCAATCACCTTTATTTATTTTTTTATTTACACAGACATAATCTGTTTCTGAAAAAGAAACCCAGTTTAACTTTCAGTTTCTTTACCAGGTTTTCCACGTGGAGTTTAAAAGAGAGATGTGAATCGACCAGTATACCCAGATATTTATAGGAATCAACAAACTCAATAGGGACACCATTTGAGGATAAAATCAGAGGAGGATCTGCTGGGACCGACTTCCTGTTTGGAAAAAACATCCCTAGGCCTACAAATTGAAGTCATCTGTAATTTATTTGTGGTCATCATTATGTATTTTTTAATAAATAAAGGGGCTTCATACATCTCCTCCTACATGTCTCTGTGTGACTGCAGTTACAGTGTGCTCTCTCAGGACATGATTACCTGCAGTGTTCCCTCAGTGAGGACTGAACTAGACAAAAGGGCCTTCTCCTACTCTGCTCCTGTTTAATGGAATATCTTACAAAAAGATCTGAAGATCTCGACCTTGACTTCTCTAAATGGCTTCAAACATCTGCTCAGTTCCTGGCAAAAAAAATAATGCAGACATGTTCCTGTTTTTAGTTTTCTAAAATCGTCTTATAATCTAGCTGTTTTTTGCCACTATTCCTCTTGATTGTCCTTCTGGTTGCTATTTTGTTTTGATTTGTTTAAAAAAACAAAACTTGAATTTGTATACCTATGCGTATTTTATGATTGTCTATTGTTTTCTTTGTTATTCACTGTTGTCATCATTCTTTGTTAAGACATCAGGTCTCTTGTAAATGAGTCCTTGAGGCTCACTGGGACTAACCTGTCTAAATAAAGGTTGAATGGGCTGGTATAGTTCCAGTAGCTTCTATCTGTAGCCTATACAGACATCCTGGTATTAGGTATGCAGGTGTGAACAGCCTTAAATTATGATACTGTAATTGATTTTGTTCTCTCAAGCTGACTTGATGTTTGTGACACCTATTAGGACAGGGCTTGGTCAAGTCTTTTCTTTCCTGGATTACTGACTGGACCTTTGTGAAATAACACCCTGGCCTATGTCAGTGTGGGGAATTTTTAACCTTCAAAAATACAAAATCTAACAAGCTAACATGCATAATGCTACCATTTGCAACATTTAACTCGTGCCTGCTGTTATACTAACCTATTAGACTAATAGGTTTAATAAAATAAACCTAATAGCATTCTGTTTTTATACAGGTATCCAGGGTCAGTTTGTGAAGAGCTTTGGTGGTTGCACTGGTAATTTAGAGAAGATGCTCAAACCTGCCACTTAAAGAGAGGAAGCAGAACCCTGCCTGAGCTTCTGGTCACTTGGGATCTTGGTGCCTCCTCGAGGGTAATTTGCCTTGGAGACAGCAGGAGACCAAAGTAAGTATTCGCTGCATGTGCTTTTGTAGATGTTAGATGGACTGTTTGTTCTTGGCAAATGTCATCTAAGCTGCCCTTGTTGTTTGCTGCTGCACAAATCATTTTAGGCTTTTTCTGCTGTTTCTTATTTCCATTTTCTTTGGTTTGTTAGGGTTATGAATATGTGGCTTTCTTCATGACTTTTTCCAGTATCAGTGTATGGTATGCAGAGTATCTGCTGTTTTTTTTTCATCTGTGTTGAGCTGTTGCATTTATTTTATATTCATTATTTATTATTATATTTATATTTTTATATTCTCTGTTTTTTGATATATCTGTGTGATTCCTTGTGTATGTTCCTTTGTACTGAAACTGCTCAGTGCATAGTTGTTTTAAAATTTTCATTCATTCATTCAACCTTTATTTATACAGTATATATGCAGGGAAACACCTCATCAGAAAACAGAAAGACATCATCTCAGCACAAACAAACAAAAGAGTTCACGTCACTTTAAACAAATATTATTCATGTGTTTTGTGTTTGAAACTGTTAAAACAAGATTAATCTAGTCACTTTGAAATGAACAGACGTTTTATTCAGTCTCAGCTCAAAAACTTTTCAACTGAATTTGCGATTATTTTGGCATATCTGTTTGTGTTAATTAATTAGATGCCCTCTAAACATGAGAAAATAACTCACATACATTATTTTGGGGTAAATAAGAGACTAATCTTTCCTCTCTTAGTAGAGGTGGTGCCCACACACAAGGTTATTTGCATAATAGTGCATATTTTATGGGCTTAACTCAACTGATAATTAACAATATATTTACAACCCCAATATCAGTTACATTTTAGATATTAAAATATTAATATATTTAAAAAATATGTTGTTTTAACTGATATATATGTTGCAAATCAAAATACAAGCCACATCAGTTCCTTTGCCAACCATATAAAGGGGAAATCTGCAATAGCAGCAATAAAATAAAATAAAATATTCTGACTGGCCTGAAGTTAGATGTGTGTTTTAGAAAATAAAGTGGTGGATCATGCTGGGGACAAGATGGGCAGTTTATTTCCTAACTAAATATGATGTTTTACCAGCATCACATCGCTGTTCCAAACTAAAATGTGAGCAGCTTGATGAAAAATGATAAAAGCTAAATCTAAACATAGTGTTCAGATTTTTGACATTTTTCTCACTTCCTATTGTGCCAGAGATTGAATTTCACACCAGTTGAACTGAGATGTGAGACTCACCTTGAAGAGCGGCTCTTCATCAGTCGGACGACAACGGTTGAGTGACCAAATGGAAGGTTCTCAGTGGGCACATGTCAACTTTGCCAAAGTGCCTGTAAACCCAGCAGAGGCCAGGTAAATATGTTTGCACATAGCCTCTCTGGCTGTATAAGAAATGAACTTTCAAGCAATGCAAAAGTAATCCAGTCTTAGTGGTCAAAGTTTTAAGCTCCAATAGAACCATTGTATCAGAATACCTTGGACTTTAGGGACAGTTTTAGCTTCTACAGTTGGTTCAGTTAAATTAACATCCAGCAACAATATGTGCGTAAAACGGGGGTTATACGACATGAATGTGCTAAATGACAACATGTTTCTATCCCTTTTTTAAAAAAAATTATGCTTTTGGTCAGAGAGTTTGTGTTTAATTCTCTTCTTAGTTGAAACCTCTCCTCTCAGAAAAA
This sequence comes from Garcialebias charrua, assembly GCA_038048925.1. Classification (NCBI taxonomy): domain Eukaryota; kingdom Metazoa; phylum Chordata; class Actinopteri; order Cyprinodontiformes; family Rivulidae; genus Garcialebias; species Garcialebias charrua. Next base: position 20,637 of record JBBPBX010009822.1, on the reverse strand, counting down.
AAGTCAAATAAAAACTTGCAATACCGCGAGGATAAATATTTTTTTATCTGTCCATTTGCCATCTGAGAAGCCAAAAACCACAGGTGGTTGGCTCCACAACGCCCTGGTTTATTGAGCACCTGACAGGATCACAGTTTGGACGTGTTCAGAACACCCGCATGCCACGACATCAAAATCCCACCACCTTTTTTTACCCTTTAAACTTCAGATTCAGTTCATCTCGGAGTCCTTTCATCAGAAAGTTTAAGGTTACACCGCTCAAGAGGTTGTGTACAGGGAGCTGGTGCAACACTGGTCTTACGCTGCAATCACTTCATTTTGACCCAAGAGTTGATTTTCGATTTTTTTTTTTTGAAGGTGGAGAACATAAACAGTACATCTTGATGTTTGAACATGTACAAAAATAAGCCAAATGCTGTTTTCACCCAGAAAAAAGTTGACCTGAATAACATAAAATATACTGAACAGAAATATAACTGCAACTTTTATTTTTGCTTCTGTTTTTCATGAGCTGAACTCGAGCATCAAAGACTTTCTACACAAAATCATTTTTCTCTCAAATATTCAGCACAAATTTGTGTAAACTTGTGTTAGTGAGCCCTTTGCTGAGATAATCCATCCACCTCACAGGTGTGGCAGACCAAGATGCTGATTAACAGTATTATTATTAAACAGGTGAGCCTTAGGCTGACCACAATAAGAGGCCACTCTAAAATGTGCAGCTGCAGATGTTGCAGGTTTTGAGGGCGTGTGCAGTGGGCTGACTGATCTTATCTTTGAGTTCAGCTTGTGAAAAATGGGAGCCAAAAAAAGTATTTCTATTTTTGTTCAACAGCAATCCATCCATCCATTATCTTTTACCCGCTTCTTCCATTTTGGATCACGGGGGTCACTGGTGCCCATGTCCAGCAGTCACTGTGCGAGAGGCGGGGACACCTGGACAGGTCTCTAGTCCATCACAGGGACACATCGAGACAAACAACCATTTACTGCAGGGACAATTCAGAGTTACCAGTCAGCCTAGTGCATGTTTCTGGTCTGTGGGAGGAGGAAACTGGAAAACCCACGCAGCACGGAGAGAACATGCAAACTACACCCAGAAAGGTCCCCAGCTGGGATTTGATCTGGCAACCTTCTTGCTGAGAGGTGGCAGCTCTACCAACTGAGCGCCTGTGCTGCCCTCTTTTTGTCCAGTGTACTAGAAAAGCATAAAGTCTGTTTATAACGGGGTTTGACCGACTCAGAAAGGAAGCTACGGTTCTTCAGTGCTTGCATCTTGATCTTCTCCTGATCTGTGTTAAAGAGTGCAATTCTGTTTTTCAACAGTTTGTTGCAGCTGCAGCTGCTTTGGAGCCTGTGACTCACAGAAACTGAGCTGAACTCTTTGAGCTGATAGTGGAATGAAGAAACCTTTACATGGCCTCTTTACTGCATTGAACTATGAGTCTGGTAGGGCCCAGGCCAAAGGTCATGCCTCTCTGCAGGGACATTTTACCACGGCTCTCAGCCAAAAGCTTAACTTTTTTTTTATAAAGTAATGAAGGCACTTTCTATCTCTTTTGGTTGTTATTGTTTTTTCAACTTTTTCTATTGAAATGTTCAAAAATATTATAATTTTTTTTTAACATTGAGATCATATGGCATTATTTATTGTTTGCAGTCTTAAAGTCAAAGTTTGCCTTTACGTCAAATGTAATTTAAATATCCTGAACTGCTCTTGTCAGTCACAATCTTACTTTCAACATACTTGATTAAATTTGTATACAGTTAGTTACAATGACAGTAGCAGTTACCCTTGCTTCAGCCACTAAAGTTAATCTATTAAAGCACAATCCCAAAAATTAAATCAGAAAAGGGACAGGTTGTTTATTTATTTTGTTTGTTTGTTTGAACAGGAGGTAAATTAAAATATTACACATAATTATCTGCAATCTGTAACTTTAGTTGGTAACTTTGACCTCCACTGGTGTTCATCATGCTTTGCTCTGTTACATTGGCTGCACGGTGGTGTAGTGTTATCATTGTTGCATCGCAGCAAGAAGGTCTCTGGTTCAAATCTCGGTTGTGTTGGGTTTTTCTTCATGTACTTTGCCTGTTTTCCATCTACATGTGTGAGTTTTCAATCATGCATGTTAGTATAGGCATCACAACAATTATATGAAGGGGACGTGCCCCCCTCATATTAAAAAATACTAATTTGGACCCCCACCTCACATTTACCATGAAATATTAGTTCACCCAGCGCTGTTTCTATTACGTCTTTGTGAATTAATCCGTTCCACTAGATTAATAGAAGAACACTCAAACCACTAAAAGTCCACTCCGGGTTTTCCTGCACCTGCAACAACTCCTCTCACAACTCATGTGGTGGTTCTCCTCGCTCATGGCTTGGCAGGGCACTAATCTCTGAGGGGGTTTTGTAGACGGGTGGGGGAGGAAGGGGAGCCATCTCAGTGTTGTGCGCTAACTTGGCACATTACAGTACAGTACAGTATTGCCAACAGTTGTGGACCTGGGTGGAGGAGGTCAGGATGTGTGAGGGAAGCGAAGCGTGTTCTGTTCACACAAGGAGAGCTGTTGGCCAGGTTACTTCTTGTTGTTCTTATCTTGCGACATCACTGGCCTACAAACACAGATTGGTTGTTCAGGTTTTTCTCACAGTCGTTCAACAATGAATCTTTTTGATAACAATTTTGACATGAAATTATTCGGTGTGCTATCTTAAATCACTTGGGCATTAAGTCAATCCCAAACCTCTCTCAGCTCTTTCTCGTGTGTTTACGACGTAGCAGGAGGCGGCTGATTGTGACAAAGTAAAAGAACCGGACTGAGGTGAACAGTTTGGCAAACTCTCCAAATGATACCATATGGTTCTACCTTGACATTACATACCACATGCTGTGATTTTCTTTCAAGTTTCAAGAATAACATCCTGGCAGAGAAGGCAAAGTGTCCCTCCGAACAAAAAAAATAAATCTGAGAGAATTGGATCCTCTGATTTTGTACCAACAAGAACAAAGCACAAGTCATGGCGAGGAAACTAACAATACAGCCTAACCTTGAGACGTGGATGCCAAAAGCATGCCCCCCTCTTACATTATTCATATAAAATACTTTTTTTCACTAATATTTTATTCATTGGTTTTCTTTTAACAATGAAAGGCCTCAGTGTGATGTGACAGGTATCTGATGGAGGAAAAAATGGACGAGAGAAAAAAAGAGTATTATTACTTTCACCTGTGTTATTGATCCAAATTAAAGAACAGCACCTAAAAGAACCTCTGGTTAATAATAACTTCATCAATCATGATGTCCTTTCAAGTTGTTTCCTGAAATCATTCGTAACAGTCTCAAAGGGCAGAAACATGGTTATTATAGGTGACTGTCTGAGAAATGGCACGTGGACAGCCAGAGCATGTTTAATCCCTGATGGACGCTATCTGCTGTCCAACTGACAACTCCTGACAAATGTTGATCCATTAAACATTAAGTTTACAATTTTGGAACCAGAGCTTTTGACATTGAAAGACAGACAATAATATATGAACAAATGCAGATTTGTTCCTGTCTTTGATTTTATACGTCTACCTTATAATGTTTTGCTAGTTTTTTGATACTTTGTTAAAAAAAAAAAAAAAAACTTTCTTTTGTTTTTTTCTCTCTTTTGTTTTCTATTGTTTATTGTTTGTTTGTTTATTGTTTATTGTTTAAGGAAATTCTACCACTGCTGTTCATTGTTCTTTAGTTTTAGCAGGTCGCTTTCGTAAATGAGCCCATGAGGTTCAAAAGATTTACCTGACTAAATAAAGGTTGAATGAATGTAATATCAATAATTTACATTAAATTTAAAGAAAATAATTCACTTTGTATTATGTAAAACTATTGACTCATTGTAAAATAATCTTGAATTCTGGTGGACACAATAAAAACTCCCCAATTTAAGCCTTGTGAATTGTTTACTATGAGTGAGTGTTGGAAATAAATATATAAATAAATAAATAAATAAAAATAAATAAATATTTTCCTTGGAAAAACATTAACTAATAATAACTGAAAAACTAAAAGTGTATGTGTGTATACATGCATACATACATACATATATATACTGTATA
>JBBPBX010009822.1:0-15094 GCA_038048925.1 Garcialebias charrua | reverse complement strand
CTTAAAAGCATGAGTTAATTTTCTACTTTTCGAAGTAGTTCGAAGATTTGTCCAGAAAGCAGCCTTTGCCACCCTGGTGCCAGTGCAGAAGTTCTGATGGTTCTGATAGGTCTATTAAAAACATCTTGGCCTTCAAATACAATTATTAGGGTAAAACGCCAGCTACCTTAGCTGTGATACCAGCTGTCGAACCCAAGAACAAGTAAAATACTTGTACATTTGGCAGAGAATGAATGATTCCTTGGAACAGATCCGTTTTCAGAGGAAACACAACTTAAGTGTGTCAACCAACATCAATGGATAAATAACTCCCACAGGAAAAGTTTTACTTTGTCTTTCATGAAGTTACAAAAAAGGCAACTGATCGTTCCAATGATGCTTTCTCAAGTTTAGCCAAGAAATCCAAATTTCATAGCAGTTTGTTTTTGCTTATCAAGTTGTGTCAACAACTACTGTACACATAGTCAAGTTTTAATATTTTTTATTGTAAATATCAGCTTTAAAATATTTGCTAATAAAACTTAATCCAGATTTAGCTAATTAATGTTGCATCTCAGTTGTTTTTAACATTAATGATAAAAGATAAAAGGGACAACACCTTCCTTGTCCTCCACAGTGACGTGTGTGCAGAGTAGGTCAGCCTGTCCTTTCAGAGACGTTACTGAAAATCAATACGTATTTGCTCTTAGTGATTTCCTTTATCCATGATGAAACATTTCTGCCCTAATGGGAGTAATCTGTTCCAAGATGACAACTATATTCTTTAGCTGACACAGTAACCAGACCACACCTGGGTTAAACATCGGTGAGACATTTTGGACCAACTAGTGAGACAATGTTCTCCACCATCGTCCTCAGAATATCAGTTTGAAGAATAATCTGTCTTTTCAGCTAAACCTTGACAGCACGTGGCTGACCCCATACAAAATACAGTTCTGGACTCTCACTAGCAGCTTGAACATACAACCATCATCCATTACCTTCATTCACTTCTTCTATTTCCCCAGCTCCCCGGGCGCTTTCTATGGCTGCTCACTGCACCACCTGGTGGTGGTTGGGTTAAATGCAGAGACGAATTTCGTCTTGTATGGGAAACATACACAGATGACAAAAATGTGACATTTTATTTATTTTTCAGGTCACGGGGGTCACTGGTGCCCATATCCTGCTATCACAGTGTGAGAGGCGGGGGACACCTGGACAGGTCTCCAGTCCATCACAGGGACACCTGGACAGGTCTCCAGTCCATCACAGGGACACCTGGACAGGTCTCCAGTCCATCACAGGGACACCTGGACAGGTCTCCAGTCCATCACAGGGACACCTGGACAGGTCTCCAGTCCATCACAGGGACACCTGGACAGGTCTCCAGTCCATCACAGGGACACCTGGACAGGTCTCCAGTCCATCACAGGGACACCTGGACAGGTCTCCAGTCCATCACAGGGACACCTGGACAGGTCTCCAGTCCATCACAGGGACACCTGGACAGGTCTCCAGTCCATCACAGGGACACCTGGACAGGTCTCCAGTCCATCACAGGGACACCTGGACAGGTCTCCAGTCCATCACAGGGACACCTGGACAGGTCTCCAGTCCATCACAGGGACACCTGGACAGGTCTCCAGTCCATCACAGGGACACCTGGACAGGTCTCCAGTCCATCACAGGGACACCTGGACAGGTCTCCAGTCCATCACAGGGACACCTGGACAGGTCTCCAGTCCATCACAGGGACACCTGGACAGGTCTCCAGTCCATCACAGGGACACCTGGACAGGTCTCCAGTCCATCACAGGGACACCTGGACAGGTCTCCAGTCCATCACAGGGACACCTGGACAGGTCTCCAGTCCATCACAGGGACACCTGGACAGGTCTCCAGTCCATCACAGGGACACCTGGACAGGTCTCCAGTCCATCACAGGGACACCTGGACAGGTCTCCAGTCCATCACAGGGACACCTGGACAGGTCTCCAGTCCATCACAGGGACACCTGGACAGGTCTCCAGTCCATCACAGGGACACCTGGACAGGTCTCCAGTCCATCACAGGGACACCTGGACAGGTCTCCAGTCCATCACAGGGACACCTGGACAGGTCTCCAGTCCATCACAGGGACACCTGGACAGGTCTCCAGTCCATCACAGGGACACCTGGACAGGTCTCCAGTCCATCACAGGGACACCTGGACAGGTCTCCAGTCCATCACAGGGACACCTGGACAGGTCTCCAGTCCATCACAGGGACACCTGGACAGGTCTCCAGTCCATCACAGGGACACCTGGACAGGTCTCCAGTCCATCACAGGGACACCTGGACAGGTCTCCAGTCCATCACAGGGACACCTGGACAGGTCTCCAGTCCATCACAGGGACACCTGGACAGGTCTCCAGTCCATCACAGGGACACCTGGACAGGTCTCCAGTCCATCACAGGGACACCTGGACAGGTCTCCAGTCCATCACAGGGACACCTGGACAGGTCTCCAGTCCATCACAGGGACACCTGGACAGGTCTCCAGTCCATCACAGGGACACCTGGACAGGTCTCCAGTCCATCACAGGGACACCTGGACAGGTCTCCAGTCCATCACAGGGACACCTGGACAGGTCTCCAGTCCATCACAGGGACACCTGGACAGGTCTCCAGTCCATCACAGGGACACCTGGACAGGTCTCCAGTCCATCACAGGGACACCTGGACAGGTCTCCAGTCCATCACAGGGACACCTGGACAGGTCTCCAGTCCATCACAGGGACACCTGGACAGGTCTCCAGTCCATCACAGGGACACCTGGACAGGTCTCCAGTCCATCACAGGGACACCTGGACAGGTCTCCAGTCCATCACAGGGACACCTGGACAGGTCTCCAGTCCATCACAGGGACACCTGGACAGGTCTCCAGTCCATCACAGGGACACCTGGACAGTCTCCAGTCCATCACAGGGACACCTGGACAGGTCTCCAGTCCATCACAGGGACACCTGGACAGGTCTCCAGTCCATCACAGGGACACCTGGACAGGTCTCCAGTCCATCACAGGGACACCTGGACAGGTCTCCAGTCCATCACAGGGACACCTGGACAGGTCTCCAGTCCATCACAGGGACACCTGGACAGGTCTCCAGTCCATCACAGGGACACCTGGACAGGTCTCCAGTCCATCACAGGGACACCTGGACAGGTCTCCAGTCCATCACAGGGACACCTGGACAGGTCTCCAGTCCATCACAGGGACACCTGGACAGGTCTCCAGTCCATCACAGGGACACCTGGACAGGTCTCCAGTCCATCACAGGGACACCTGGACAGGTCTCCAGTCCATCACAGAGACACCTGGACAGGTCTCCAGTCCATCACAGGGACACATAGAGACAAACAACCATTCACTCTCTCACCTAGGGACAATTCAGAGTTACCATCAGTCTAACATGTATGTTTTTGGTCTGTGGGAGGAAACTGGAGTAGTTGGGGAAAACCCACATAGCACGGAGAGAACATGCAAACTACATCCAGAAAGGCAGAAAGGATTTGAACCGGCGACCTTCTTGCTGAGAGGCCACAGCTCTACCAACTGAGCCACTGTGCTGTCTAACCACTGTTAAACTTATTTTTCATTCAACCTTTATTTCGTCAGGTTAATCTCATTGAGCCTCGAGGACTCATTTACAAGAAAGAGCTGTCTACGCATGTGTCTACAAACTAAAGAATGATGACAACAGCAACAGGAGATTTTCCTTAAACAATCAACAATAGACAATCATGAGAGAAATACAGATTTTTTTTCTTACAAATTAAAACGAAGTATCAAAGTTATAACATTATAAAGCAGATGTAGAAAATCAAAAACAGGAACATATCTGCATTGGTTTTTGCCAGGATTCCAACAGATTCTTAAAACCATAATCTGTATGGACTTTACCCGCTCCATAGATCTCATGCTGTGATTTTAATTTAGGTCTAACATTTCAGTTTTTACTAAAAGACTGCTCATAATAAAAATCTATCTCCAGTGTTTCCATATGTTCATTATACGTCAGAAACCCCTCACAAATGTTGACAAGAAAAGAAAAGGACATGCCCTCTTGCTCTTGTTAAGCCGAGCAGCCCAGCCTGGCTTTTTTTTTTCATTCCTCACATTGTCAGGAAGCTTTAAGATGAATCACACTAACGCCTGCATTGCATTTTAATAAAATGTGTCTTTTCTCCTGTCAATGTCCTACCTTATGGAGAAATTTACATGCCATGCACATTTGTTAGGAGAAGTCAATGTCATCCAATAACAACATCTTTCCACCAATCAATTGCATGAACCCTCAGTTTTTAACCTTCTAGTCATGTCAGCTCTTCAGGTCATGGGACCAAATCTGCATAGCCAGTCAAGCATCTGCAGAGGCTTCGACACATCTGTATTATTTGTGACAGACTGTTCGGGTCTCCTGCTACTTGGATTTGAGCCCATATGGTGTTAGTTGTTTCATTTAGTTTAAATTTGCTGAACAGCCTGTCAGACATGTGGGAGTTAAGATAACTGTGCATGCACTTCTAACAACTCAGACTTTTAAGTAGCAGGAGCATGGTGGCCAGCGAGATGTCATGTACACTGCGCTGCTTCCCCTCGGGGAAGACAAAGGCAAGTTTTCTGCCACACAGTGTGGGTCGTGTAATGGTTTGCTGTCATGAGTTGTGGGTGGATGAATGCTCGGGAAATAAACTTACATTACCACCGCACTGCTCATTTTCTGTTGCAGGTTCCCGTCAGGAAACAAGAATATTCACTGAGGTGAGGCACAAACAGCTACTTTGTAAAAAATTAACATAATTACTCTATATAATACAGGAAAATAATTGTGTAACCTAATTGTTTTTTCTTGTTGTTTTTGTTAGTTCCGTGTCTTGTATACTGTTGTGCTTTTCCTCCAACTGGAAATCTTTTTTTTTATATCTCACACTTATTTACGAATAAATTATCATCTAATTATTTTTATCATCATAATTTTGCTATTTCTCTCCAAACACATGAAAAACCTCCAGTCTCAACCATGGACAGTATATTTATTTTTACAGTTTATTCTCCGGTATAGTTAATAAAGTATAATGTTATATTTTTTTTATGCTGTACAGCTGTTGTATGACCAGAGTGGGAGGTCAACAGCTGGATCAGTGCAGCTTCTGAAGTAACGTGGACTCTGTGATGAGCTGCGAGGAGAAGCTCTGGACCACCATGCTCAAGATGCTGCCCCTGAAACCTGACTCCAGAACAAGCATAAGATGATGGATGGAAGGAAGGATGGATGGATGTAGGGATGGGTGGATTGATAGATTGATGGATTGTTGGATGTAGGGGTGGGGGATGAATGTATGTACTTTGTAGGAATGAATAGATGGGGTAGATGTAGGAAAGAATGATAAATAGATTGGGGTGGAGGGGTGGGGGACAGAGGGATGATGGATGGGATGTAGGGATAGATGGCTGGATATATTGAGGGATGGGGGATGGATGGATTGAGTGATGATGGATTGAGGGATGGATGGATTGAGGGATGGGGGATGGATGGATGTAGGGATAGATGGATAGATTAAGGGATTGGAGATGGATGGAGGTATGGATGGATGGATTGAGGATGGACAGGGATAATGGATGATTGAGGGATGGATGGATGTAGGTGTGGACAGATGGGAGATGTAGGAATGGATGGATTAAGGGATGAAGGATGGGGGATGCATGGATGGATGGGTGGATTGAGGGATGGGATGTATGGATGTAGAGATAGATGGATAGATTAATGGATGGGAGATGGATGGATGTAGGGATAGATGGATATATGGGAGATGGATGGATGTAGGTATGGATGGATTGAGGGATGGAGGATGGACAGGGATAATGGATGGATTGAGGGATGGGGGATGGATAGGGATAATGGATGGATTGAGGGATGGGGGATGGATGGATGTAGGGATAGATTAACGGATAGGAGATGGATGGATGTAGGTATGGACAGATGGGGGATGTAGGAATGGATGGATTGAGGGATGGATGGGTGGATGATGGATGGATGGAGATGATGGAGGGATGGGGGTGGATGGATGGGGATAGATGATGGATGGATGATGGATGGATGGTACATCAAGCTGTGTGGTTTTTGTCACATCAAGGAGGAAACGGTTAAAAACAAAATGTTTCTTGTTTTTATTTTCAGTTTCCTTTGACACTTGGAGTGATTTGAAACAGAACAAAGACTCAGGGATGAAACAACAACGGAGTAAAGGACCAAACATCGACTACAGACTCCTTCATTGTCTTACACCAACGTGCAGTGTATTGAAATCACGCCTGGCTTCTTTTGGCTGTCACAAGTGATGAATTCCAACATGCAGGTGAAGGCTCTGGATGCACTTCACACGCTGCGGGTCCATTAAGGTCGTTCAGCTGAGAGGGGAAAATGCTGTTTAGACAAAGGCACGAGACGGAGCGCTGTTCAAAAAGATCTTTAGTGAGCCGGCTAAGTCAATCACAATGTAATTGTGCCTGCGTTCCAGAGGATGGGGCTGAAGCATTAACCACACTGCACCATTGTTCAATTCATGTTTATGACAGACTAATAAAACCGCAGACTCTCACTCGCTTGGCGAGGCTAAAGATAACTTGAAATCAGATTTCCAAGTGAGTAAGGCCTACTTGACAGCCTTCTGAGGTGTCTGAGTCGTCTGAACGACAGGAAATCAGCCATAAAAGCGTCTGGAAAGACAACGGCTGAAGGGCTGTTCCCCTGAAAGTGAAGTGTTGTCACATGGAAAACTCTGGGATTTTTCTAGTGGCACTGGATACAACCACTGCACTAACTTGATCCCTGAACATCTTCAAAATATGTATTTTTTTGGGGGGTGGGGGGTGTATTTAGCTGAAAAATGTGTCTTGGTAGATGTATCACTAAACCACAGGTATTACTCAGGAGATTGAAATTCGTCTTCACGCATAAAAGAGCAAGAAGAGACACTTTCTCCAGCGCTGGCAGGGCCACGTCTGGCTTTTCTCCTCCTTTATCCCCAGCTGCCTGAAATGTTCTGATAAGACACACAAGTGTCTGAGCCGGAGTAACCTTAACATGCTGAGGGATTCAAATTGTTTGATGGAGTGACTGATTACCTGTTTTTTTATTTACTCCCCGGCGCGGCTTTGCTTTGGGACAACTGGCTCTTGAAGAGTGGAGGAGCAGCGCTGTTAGACAGCTTCTGTCAATCCACCGAGTTAAAGGGAAGAAGTCCAGCAGACCATTAGGAGCAGCTCGAGTCGTGCTGACAGCTGAAAGCTAGCCATTTGTAACAGCCCGAATCCAGGCAGCCAACTTAAACAGATTTTATTAGAGTAAATTGACAGATTTTAGAGTTTTATTCATAAATTGGTGGCTAAAAATGGGACCAATATTCCACATCCATCCATCCAGTGGTGCAGTCCACATGTTTGTAGTGGATAAACTGCTGCAAAGTTAGTTTTACGTTGGACGTTGGACATCGCTGAAGCCACGGAGCATGCATGTCCAACGTCCAATGTAGAACTAACTTTACCACGGTCGGTCTGTATACTGCGATTAGAAATCAAATTACACTGGTTAATACAATGTAACTGTCAATTTATTTTAATTTATAATTATACTGAACATTTTCAAATGTATCTGTTGCTGATATTTGAATAAATGAACAACAAACATTGTGCAACAGTTGGCTTAAAAACATGTTGTAGAGTTTATAAAACACTATCAAAGCAAAACATGTTCAAGACTTAAATAGTACCGGTAAGTACAGAAGTTTTAATTATACAATAATTTGCTTGATAAGAGAATGTAGCGCTGCACATCAATAGACTGGAAGTGTTTATCTGGCGTTTGTTGTAACATTGACACATGTCTAATGCTATGCCATGTGTCTTTGGGCACTTTAAAGTGGGTATACTGAAAAAGCTTTTCTAGTGGGAACACTCTGTGTGCCCATGCATCATGTAGACTACACCACAGCATCCATCCATCCAGTGCACGCTGCATCCACAGCAGCACCCGCTTCGGATGTTATCAACCATTAAATGGCCGTTATCAATTATTATCATCCCCATTCGTAGCGGTCAGATTTCCCCTCCTGTACCTCCTAGAAGGTTTAAAGGTATGTTGTCACCGTTACAAGTGATGACAGCAGGCTCTGTCTTTAGCTACGTGGTTAGGTTTAGAGTAAAGGGTCTTGGTCAGGTTTAAGGTTAGGTTTGGGAAAAGTGTGAAAAAAACGCAACACTTCCGTCCATCCATCCATCCATTTTCTTCCGCTTATCCGGGGTCGGGTCGCGGGGGTAGCAGCCTAATGCCCCTTTTCCACTACCGGCCCAGAGCGGCCCAGTCTGGTCCGGTCTGGTCCAGTTAGGATCGGCTCACATGCACGGTTTTGTCTCCATTCACTATCTGCAGCCCTTCTGTGGGCGGGGTGTAGAATCTCACTCGTCCTACCACGTGGTGGCGGTAGTGTTACCTCAAGCTATTTACTAGCCACCACTAAACGTTAGAAGAAGAACACCCTGCAGAACCTTGTCTCACCACCTGTTGGCGGTAATGTCCCTTGAGCTATTTAATGCTCTGATCTTACTTTATAGACTTTTCAGCTTGTTTTAAACCCCTGTGTTTTCCATTTTGTTTCTTTATAATAAAGATTATTCTCATATATGCACAAGGTTCCTGTTAACATTGCTTAACACATTGATCACACTGCCCTGTAATCAGTTAAACTATTTTTACAGTAAGGTAATATTAAATGTTTGTATTTCATTAAATTTAAACGGTAATATTTTGTCAGGGCTAATTCAAAGTCAAATGCAAATGGATAATTTGGTTTAAACTGTCCCATAAACATTAAAAGCATGTTTCTTTAAACGTAAAAACAAAGTATTAATAATTAAATGTTTGTTGATCAGGAAACTCGTTTGGGCATCCAAGAACAGCTTCATCGGGGTTGATGGCGACGTCTGTGCATCCTTGGAAAAGCTGCTGCACCCACAACCCGACATCAGGATGGATGGATGGATGGATGGGTTCATGTTGACATCTGTGCATCCTGGCAAAAGCTGCTGCACTACTCATGACACGACAACAGGAAGGATGGATGGATGGATGGATGGATGGCTGTTCAAATCTAATAATCTTTTTCTTATGATTCTTTAAAGGTCAAATGCAAATGGAAAATATTGAATGGTAAATGGAGCTTATTTATATAGCGCTTTCCAGCCCCCTGTGAGGAGCCCCAAAGCGCTTTACAATACCAGCCATCCACCCATTCATTCAGACATTCATACACCGGTAGTGGTAGCCTGCCTTGCAAGGCGCCATCCAGACCTACCGGGAGCAACTCGGGGTTAAGTGTCTTGCCCAGGGACACACAACACATGGTGGGCGGATGCGGGATTCGAACCTCCAACCTTCCGATCAGGGGTCGACTGCCATTACCACTACACCACGGTCGCCCACAATAATATTGTGTAATATTCTTAACTTCCAGTATGTTTTTAAACAAACACTATACTGTACACACTTAACATTGTAAAATATGTTTAGGAAATTATTGTTCAATGACACCACTTAAGAAATAAAATGTTTATTATGAAAACTAAGAAGTGAAAAAAGCACAAAAATAAATACTGCATCCACCTAAATGATTTTTTTCCTGTTGTCTCATGTGCTTCCTCCAGAAGACACAAGTTGATAAATTCTGGTGTTGACTTCTTCGTCTTAACTGTAAAAAAAAAGAAAAACATGGTTACCGGTAATTCAGTCTAGAAACTGTTTTATATGTAGATATCTTTTATAAGATATATGTAAGATATATATACATATATCAAATATCTCAGAAACCACAAAGCAGATATTTTTCAAACCAACACAGTGTAATCACTACATGTTTATATACACACTGTAAGCTGTTGGAGTTATTTGAATTAAAATTCGATTTTTAATAGACATAAGTGTGTCGACCTAGCTTTTTTTTCTACTAGTATTTAACACATATCTTAGATCTCAGAAACCACAAAGCAGATATTTTTCAAACCAACAGAGTGTAATCACTACATGTTTATGTGCATACTGTAAGCTGTTGGAGTTATTTGAATTAAAATTCGATTTTTTAATAATTTATTTTCGAAGCACATGTGATAGGTTTGGAATTAGTCAAAACAAATCAATTTAAATCCAGCAGATTTGACCACAACGTGACATTATTAAGGACTTGTTAACCTGAGGAACCCTCGTGGTATAAAGCAGCTATGAAATATATTTTTTAAGCTTTTATTTAGCTACATTTAAAACAAAGAACGCCGATCGACCCCACCCGCGCATGCATGTGATGTGCACGTGTCGACCTACTTTGTTAAAACCAGCTGATTTGACCACAACGTGAAATTATTAAGGAACTGTTAAGCTCAAGCACCCTCTTGATATAACGTCAGCTATGAACTATATTTTTTAAAGCGTTTATTTAGCTACATTATAGAAATAAAGACGGCTCACGTGCGCGCGCGGGCGCGCGCGTGCACGTGGCGAAACTACTTTTTTAAATCCTGCCGTTTTGACAACAACGTGGAATTATTAAGGAATAGTTCACATGTGTGCTGTAATTTTTAATACAAATAATTGTTTTTACCATGTTAATCTTGTAAAGTCCTTCGGTGTTTGCTCCCTCACGGCAGCCACTTCCTCAAACTCAGTCCAGCCTCCTCCTCACGGTACGGGGCCAGCCGGCCTCGGACCTGCTCTGAGATGAGTCCGGAATCTTGGCGCGGCGCCGCGCATCTGTGAGGTGGAAATGCTCTCCAACGCGCGCTTGGCACGCAAATATGACGTCACATCCGAGCCGGGCCACCAAGTGGAAAAGGGGCATAAGTAGGGAGGCCCAGACTTCCCTCTCCCCAGCCACTTGGAGCAGCTCCTCTGGGGGAATCCCAAGGCGTTCCCAGGCCAGCCGAGAAACATAGTCCCTCCAGCGTGTCCTGGGTCTTCCTCTGGGTCTCCTCCCGGTGGGACATGCCCGGAACACCTCACCAGGGAGGCGTCCAGGAGGCATCCTAACCAGATGCCCGAGCCACCTCAACTGGCTCCTCTCGATGTGGAGAAGCAGCGGCTCTACTCCGAGTCCCTCCCGGATGACTGAGCTTCTCACCCTATCTCTAAGGGAGAGTCCAGACACCCTGCGGAGAAAACTCATTTCAGCCGCTTGTATCCGAGATCTCGTTCTTTCGGTCACAACCCAAAGCTCATGACCATAGATGAGGGTGGGAACGTAGATCGATCGGTAAATTGAGAGCTTTGCCTTTTGACTCAGCTCTCTCTTCACCACGACAGACCGGTACAGCGCCCGCTTCACTGCGGATGCTGCACCTATCCGCCTATCGATCTCACGCTCCAGTTTTCCCTCATTCGTGAACAAGACCCCGAGATACTTAAACTCCTCCACTTGGGGCAGGACCTCCTCCCCGACCCGGAGAGGGCATGCTACCCTTTTCCGGCTCAAGACCATGGCCTCGGATTTGGAGGAACTGATCCTCATCCCGGCCGCATCACACTCGGCTGCAAACCGCTCCAGTGAAAGCTGTAGATCACGATCTGATGAAGCCAATAGGACCACATCATCTGCAAAAAACAGAGAAGCGATTCTAAGGCCACCAAAACGGATCCTCTCAACACCTTGGCTGCGCCTAGAAATTCTGTCCATAAAAGTTATGAACAGAATCGGTGACAAAGGGCAACCTTGGCGGAGTCCAACTCTCACCGGAAACGAGCCTGACTTACTGCCGGCAATGTGGACCAAGCTCTGACACCGGTCGTACAGGGACCTAACAGCCCTTATCAAAGGGCCTGGTACCCCATACTCCCGGAGTACCCCCCACAGAACCCCCCGAGGGACGCGGTCGAATGCCTTCTCCAAGTCCACAAAGCACATGTAAACTGGTTGGGCAAACTCCCACGCACCCTCCAGGACCCTGCTGAGGGTGTAGAGCTGGTCCAGTGTTCCACGACCAGGACGAAAACCACACTGCTCCTCCTGAATCCGAGGTTTGACTATCCGACGGACCCTCCTCTCCAGAACCCCTGAATAGACCTTACCAGGGAGGCTTAAGAGTGTGATCCCCCTATAGTTGGAACACACCCTACGGTCCCCCTTTTTGAATAGGGGAACCACCACCCCAGTCTGCCAATCCAAGGGAACTGCCCCCGATGTCCACGCGATATTGCAGAGTCGCGTAAGCCAACACAACCCCACAACATCCAGAGCCCTAAGGAACTCAGGGCGAATCTCATCCACCCCCGGAGCCTTGCCACCGCGGAGCTTTTTAACCACCTCGGTGACCTCAGCACCAGAGATTGGAGAGCCCGACCCAAAGTCCCCAGGCTCCGCTTCCTCAGTGGAAGACGTGCCAGTAGGATTGAGGAGGTCTTCGAAGTATTCCGCCCACCGACTCACAACATCCCGAGTTGAGGTCAACAGCACGCCATCCCCACCATAAATGGTGTTGGTCGCGTACCGCTTTCCCCCCCCTGAGACGCCGGATGGTGGACCAGAATCGCCTCGAAGCCGTACGGAAGTCATTCTCCATGGCCTCTCCGAACTCCTCCCACGCCCGAGTTTTTGCCTCAGCAACCACCCGAGCCGCATGCCGCTTGGACTGCCGGTACCTATCTGCTGCTTCCGGGGTCCCACAGGCCAAAAAGGCCCAATAGGACTCCTTCTTCAGCCTGACAGCATCCCTCACCGCCGGTGTCCACCACCGGGTTCGAGGGTTGCCACCACGACAGGCACCAACAACCTTGCGGCCACAGCTCCGATAAGCTGCCTCGACAATAGAGGCGCGGAACATGGCCCACTCGGACTCAATGTCCCCCGACTCCCTCGGAACGTGTTCAAAGCTCTCCCGGAGGTGGGAGTTAAAGCTCCGTCTTACGGGAGACTCTGCCAGACGTTCCCAGCAGACCCTCACAATACGTTTGGGTCTGCCAGGTCTGACCGGCATCCTCCCCCACCATCGGAGCCAACTCACCACCAGGTAGTGGTCAGTTGACAGCTCCGCCCCTCTCTTCACCCGAGTGTCCAGGACATGCGGCCGCAGATCAGATGAGACGACAACAAAGTCGATCATCGAACTGCGACCTAGGGTGTCCTGGTGCCAAGAGCACATATGGACACCCTTATGCCTGAACATGGTGTTCGTTATGGACAATCCATGACGAGCACAGAAGTCCAATAACAGAACACCACTCGGGTTCAGATCAGGGGGGCCGTTCCTCCCAACCACACCCCTCCAGGTCTCACTGTCATTGCCCACGTGAGCGTTGAAGTCCCCCAGTAGAACAAGGGAGTCCCCAGGAGGCGCACTCTCCAATACCCCCTCCAAGGACTCCAAAAAGGGTGGGTAATCTGCGCTGCCGTTTGGCGCATAGGCACAAACAACAGTCAGAGCCCGTCCCCCCACACGTAGGCGAAGGGAGGCTACCCTCTCGTTCACCGGGGTGAACCCCAACGTACAGGCACCAAGATGGGGGGCAACAAGTATGCCCACTCCTGCTCGGCGCCTCTCACCAGGGGCAACTCCAGAGTGGAAGAGTGTCCAACCCCTCTCAAGGAAACTGGTTCCAGAGCCAGAGCCATGCGTTGAGGTGAGTCCGACTATTTCTAGCCGGAACCTCTCAACCTCACACACTAGCTCAGGCTCCTTCCCCACCAGAGAGGTGACATTCCATGTCCCAATGGCCAGCTTCTGTAGCCGAGGATCAGACCGCCAGGGTCCCCGCCCTCGGCCACCACCCATCCCACATTGCACCCGACCCCTTTGGCCCCTCCCATAGGTGGTGAGCCCATGGGAAGGGGGACCCACGTCTCCTCTTCGGGCTGTGCCCGGCCGAGCTCCATGGGTAAAAGCCCGGCCACCAGGCGCTCGCCAACGTGCCCCACCTCCGGGCCTGGCTCCAGAGTGGGGCCCCGGTGACCCGCGTCCGGGCGAGGGAACATTGATTCCATTAGTGTTACTCATCATTGGGGTCTTTGGGCTGCACTTTGTCTGGTCCCTCACCTAGGACCTGTCTGCCTTGGGTGACCCTACTAGGGGCATGAAGCCCCTGACAGCATAGCTCCTAGGATCATTGGGACACTCAAACCCCTCCACCACGGTAAGGTGGCAGCCCAGGGAGGAGTCCTGGTTCAACACTTCCGGGTTTACGAAAACACGCTGCCTACTCACAGCGATTATAACGCTGATAACGGTCTTTTAAACATGCTAGTAGGTAGATTGGACAGTTTTGCCGTTATATATGGGGATGATAACAGATTATAACGCCCATTGTATGGACTGACAACATCCAAACCAGCTGAGCAGTATCTTCTGCTTGTTCCAAAGTCAGGTCTCAGGGGCAGCAGCTTGAGCAGGGAGGTCCAGACATCTCTTTCCACAACCACCTCTTCCAGCTTTTCTGGGAGGACCTCAAGACATTCCCAGACCAACCAAGAGATGTAGTCTCAGCATGTCCTTGGTCTTTCCCGGAGCCTCCTCCCAGTCAAGACATGCCTGAAGCACCTCCCTAGGGAGGTGCCCAGGGAGCATCCTTACCAGATGTCTGAACCACCTCAACTGGCTCCTCTCCATGTGGAGGAGCAGAGGTTCTACTCTGAGTCTCTCCTGATAACTGAACTTCTCAGCCTGTCTCTAAGGGAGAGTCCAGCTACTCTGCAGAGGAAACTCATTTCAACCTCCTGGATCCATGATCTCATTCTTTCAGTCTCTACCAGAGTTCATGACCAGAGGTGAGGGGAGGAACGTAGACCGACCAGTAAACAGAGAACTTTGTCTTACAGCTCAGCTCCCTCTTCACCACAACGGACCGGCACAAAGTCCATAATACTGTAGACGCTGCACCAATCCATCTGTCAATCTCACGCTCCATTCTTCCCTCACTCATAATTTATTCCAAATCAATTATATAAAGTCAAAAAATGTTTTCATTTTCTGGTGTAGTAAAACCATGGGAGCTGATTTTTTAAAACACGTGTAGCTGGATATTACAAAAAAAAATCTACT
>JBBPBX010009821.1:44295-55400 GCA_038048925.1 Garcialebias charrua | reverse complement strand
GTAATTACTTGGTGGTCATTTACAAACTATTAGCTGTTGGAGTTATTTGAGATAAAATTAGCTGTTTTATAAACGTAAATGTGTTGCGGTAAGCTTCGTTGTTTTTCCGGGTACTTTTTAGCAAATAGCTCATAAACCACACGGCAGATTTTCTTTAAACTTACAGAAAGTAATTACTTGGTGGTAATTTACAAACTATTAGCTGTTGGAGTTGTTTGAGCTCAAATTAGATTTATTTATAATTTATTTTCGCAGCGCGCATGACCGTTTGGAAGACGTCAAAGCGAAACCATTTAAATCTAGCAGATTTGACCATTACGTGAATTTATTAAGGAACGGTTAAGCTAAGACACATCTTTGCTATAATTTTCAGCAGACAATTAATTGTTTTTACCGTGTTAATCTTGTTAAAAGTCCTTCCGTGCATGCTTCTGTGGCCGCCATTTTCAGCAGGGCAAATGACGCGTCACGTAGCAGTGACGCATAATAGATGCGACTTATATAAAGGTATGACCTGTTTATGGATTTTTCCAATTTATTGCCAGTAATTGGACAAAGCGACTTATAGAAAGGTGCAACTTATCAGGCAGAAAATACTGTACGTAATGTCCACTGAAAAATAAATGAAAAAGCAGCTCACTTCCACAGAAAACCTAATAATTAATCCTTCAAACAGCTTGAAAAAACAAACGAACAAACAAAAAAACAAAATCAAAACTCTGGAAAGTAAAACCAAAACAACAATCCCCCACAAAGACGTCTGCTAAACAAAGAATTTCTATTTTGGTTGACATCTACAGACTTTTAGCAGGAAAAAAAAGCAATCAGTTAATTGTAGTACTGTATATGGTGTTGGATCAGATGGTGAGTTAAGATGTGGACAGAGCAGATAAACCCAAATGTACAGTGAGGGTTTACTGGGAACGCCTGGCAGAAGAACCCACCAGATTATCTTTGACTTCCACCTCTGAGAGAGTTTCAGTCACATCCCAGTGAAGGCAAGGACACTGCGTCCAAGTGGGCCATGTTCCACGCCTCCACAGTGTTTATTTTTAACTTGATACATTTTATTAATTTGTTATTAATGCTAGCTCCACATGGATTTTTAAAATACCAGGAAATGAATAGTAACAACAAAATAGATTATTATGAAACAATTGCAACTGTTCAGTAGTTGAAGTGAGGACAGAGGAGGCAGAGAGGGAACACAAGGGGACATCCAAAAGAAGAAATAGAAAAAACAGTTGCATAGCAGAAGTTAAAACAACAGACCACTTGACCAAATTAATTTAAATATTTTTTTATAATATACTGACACAAGAATCTGGTAAAAAGATCATGTTCAAGCAATAAATGTATATTTGCACTGAACTGACTTGGTATGCGAGTAAGCAAATGTAACAACAGAGTACAGTGTTGATTTTTGATTTATACCCTTTGAACTTGTCCTGATGCATGCTCAATAAACATCCCAGAACTGTGGCTGATCTGAAAAAAGGCTCATGGACTAAATCTCACCGCCTGGACCTCAAATGCATATGTAAATTGTCTTAACTGTGCTTGCTGGTAGAGTTTTTTGATGTCTCATATCGTGTCCTAATAGACAAGATGTGAAAGATCTTTTTTTGTAATACCACTATCTACCCTCATGGTTCTTCTCCTTTTTCATATCTAAGATTATCATTCTGATAAGGAATGAGATGGCCGCGCTGATAACCAGATGCAGCTTCGTACACTTAGTCCAGCTTTCGGATGACTGTTAAGTCAGGTCCTCTGGACAGTTCCTTCTTTGTTCAATAAAGAAGAATCTGTTGAAGACCCGACTTAACCTTTTTAACTTGCATTATGCAAGTTTATCTTTTATAACATCCATTTAAGCATCATTTCTTTCCAGGAAGAGGGACAGGTTTTTCCTGTCATAGTGGTATTTTCAACTTGGTCACCAGATGGTGCCATTGTCGTGTTTGACATCTTTAAATGAAACAAATTTCATCAGGGATGAGATCATCCTGCCATCCACAAATACACCAGATCCAGTCAGGGAAGGAGTGAGAACACCAGTGCATTCAAATAAACCTATAGACACATAATAAAGATGTAATGTGTCCTGCATAGTGTATTGACGGAGGATGTAAAGGTCACGGATGGTTTTCACTCGCTAATGTTCTAGAACCATGTGTGTGAGAGTTAGAGTTGTTTTGACTGAACAAAGTGGAGCCTGTGCACCTGACAAACTTCAAGGCCTCTAAGCTGGAAAGCAGAATTGTCTTGACTTCGCCTTTTCTGTTAAGTGTATGTGTTGATGCTCCTTTATGCTGTTCGCAGGCAGACCTTGTGATCCGGGCGTTGTATAACATCCTGTATTCTGTTTTCCAACTGCTGCTCCTTTAGCAAGGATATTGAGCCTGGGTTGTAAATATCTTCTAGTTTCCTTGCATGACTTATTTATTTATTTAAGGAGTTACAGTATTAAATTATCCAACATTTACCCTTAAATGATACTTTAAGACTTCAACCTGGTGTTTTGTGATCCACTGTGGGGTCCTGAACCCTACTTTGGAGCCCCAGTACTGTATGTCTATCCTCTCCAGGCTTCCCTTGTTGAAGTTTGAAGAAAGAACACAAAATAGACATGTAATAGTTTATTCGTTCAACAAATGGGGGGACCTCAGTAGAATGTGGAAGAACCATACACAGCCACAAAAGTCTATACCTCCTCATTTTTCTTCTGCTTGCTCCCATTCTGCTGTGGGATAACATCTCATTCTTCAATCAGCATTTGTTGTAAGCCAAGCTAAGTGACAACACGTGCAACCGATCTCCTGAAATAAGCTGAACGTTTTCACAGATGAACGGCTAAAATAGCACAAAGTCTGCAGAGCACACTAAGACACATTTATATCCTAATGTGTTTTGTAGCTTCTTGTTCAAGGTTTGAACACACACAGACAAGTTACGTAACTTAGAGCTTTAATATTTATTTCCTTTAAAACAAACGGTGGGATGATGACTGCAGTCAGATGGAGTCTGTATAAAAGTTTCAACTCTTCCATTTGGTTCAAAACTGTGAGAAATCTGTTATAATGAGGTGACTTGAAGTCTAAAAAAAAATTTTTATATTGCTAAGATTTTCATGCGTATAAACTTCACACTTATTGTCCTGACAACAAAACTATTCCAACCCAAGATGCCGACCCAGCTACTGAAGTGTCTTTCTGAGGAAGTCGACCAGGAGGTGGTGAGGGAAACCAAAATCCATCTGGATCACGACGTAACCCTGCAGACCCGAGCGAGAAGACGAAAAGTGACTTTCCTCTGCAGAACATGATCAGCGATTAAAGCGAGCGCAGCACTTACATCAGAGTGAAGCACTTCAGGGTGGAAGATATCAAATAAGTTTGTTCCCTGTTTGTCCAACAACCTGGTTAACTCGATCCCAAGAACTGCAACGAAATCACAGCAGTAATTAAGAAAACAACCGGAAAACAAGTCTGTACAGAAGTGCCAGACAGGAGTGTGTTTCTGAAAGAGGAATGTTATGAATAAAAGTGAAATATAGGGATAAATATGAATGGGTGATGTAGGATTGATGTTTCGTACCGGACAGAACTTTAGGGATGCCGATTTTCTCCACAGCTTCACTGATGAACTGTCGCAGGGCCTCAACGTTTAATTAGAGACCAGAGAGAAGTGTGAGAAACAAGTCTAAATGAAGATGGAGAGATTCTGTGCAACATTTTAACACCAACAACAACAACAACCAGTTTAATGAAACGATTCATGCAGCTGAACCAGAAAACATTATTCTAATGTTAATCCATCTGCAGCTGAGAAAACATTTATTACCAGAGACAAATGTTTCTGTTAACGTTCAGTCAACGGTTTCAAATGAGATTCAATAAGGACTTGTGAAAAATAAAGGTTTTATATTATTTCATTATTTTATTTAATATGGAATCATGTTCGACTTCTTGTTTTTCAAAATCGTTGTGGTGGAGATAAAATAACAGTAAAGCCACAGTTGTTCCAAAAATGAGTTAATGTAATAATAATAATAATAATAATAATAATAATAATAATAATAATAATAATAGTAATAGTAATAATAATAATAATAATAATGATGGTAATAATAATAATAATAATAATAATAATAATAATAATAACAATATAATAACAATAGTAATAATAAAAACAATAATAAAAGTAATACTAATACTACTAACAACAACAACAACAACAACAACAACAACAACAACAACAGTAATAATAATAATATAATAATAATAATAATAATAATAGTAATACTACTACTATTACTACTGCCAACCACAACAACAACAATAGTAGTACAGTAGTAATGTAATAATAATAATAATAATAATAATATAATGAGGAGGGGGAGGAGGAAAAAATTGAGAAGAACAAGTAAAAAGAGAAGTGTAAGATGAGAAGAAGGAGGAGTAGAAAGATGATGAAGGACAGTACAGTATATGGAAGAGGAGCAGAAGAAGAATGAAGTAAAGGAGGGAAAACAAGAAAGGGGAGGAGGAGGAGAAGAAAAAACAAAAAGGAAGGAGAAGGAGGAAGAAAAGGGGAGAAGAAGGAGGAGGATTAAAAGAAGAAGGAGAGTTAGAAAAAGAAGGAAGAGGAGGAGGAGGAGGAGAAGGCAGAAGGCAAAGAAGTAGGAGGAAGATAAAAAAGTAAATAGAAGAAAAAGGAGGAGGAGGAGGAGGAGGAGGAGGAGGGCACCAGTTCATGTCGTTCAGGTGAGTAAATATTTAAGTCAAAGTCAACTTTATTGTCAGAACTGCAATATGTACAAGACATACACAGGATTGAAATTGCGTTTCTCTCAGTCCCTCGGTGCAACAGTAACCATCTAAACACTAAACACTAAAACATTTAATACACATAAGCATAAAATAGTAAAAAAGTGTAACACTGTCCTGAGTTTTTTCATAATAGTATAAAAGTATGAAAATTTACACCAACACTGAAACACCAAACACCCCTAAAACACCAAACACCCAATGAACATAAGCATAAAATGAAATAATAAAAGTGTAATACTGTCCTGAGTTTTTGCATAGTAGTATAAAAAGTATATCTATAAAATAAACTGAAGGTTCTAGCATTGACATTTGCAAAGAGTGGCACAGCAGCATATAAGTTAATGTACACAGTATATGTATGAGGTAGTTGATGTTGGTATAGAGGCAAAGTGGCATATGCAGTGAGGCACATTTGGCATCCTTAGATAAGGCTAGTCAGAGAATGCTGTATATGTATCAGCAGTAGTGTAGATAAAAGTAGTGTAAATGTAAACAGTAGTAATAAATGTAAAACAGTAGTAATAAATGTAAACCGTATTAATAAATGTAAACAGTGAATGTAAACAGTAGTATGACTATAGGCAGTAATGTAATACAAACATTAGTGCAAATATGAGAAGTAGTGCAAACTGAATGAGCACATGACCGAGAGTTTAGTGAATAACCCGTTTGATGACACAGAGTCCAGTGTTAAAATCTTTGTGTTGTGTGGTAATGTGTGTGATTTACCAGTTGGTTTTGAGGTGGCAGCTCAGCTCGGAGCACTACGATCCTGAAAATCATAAACATCATGAACAACCTGCAGACTGAACACAACAACATTTGGTTTGTTTGTTTGTTTGTTTGTGAATATAAAAACACCTAAATATTGGCAGACATCTGGCTACAAGATCAGTTTCAGGTAGGCACAACCTTTGTGTTCTTCAAACAAAGATTGTTTACTAGAAACAAACAAACGCAGTTAGAGTGAAATAAAGAATAAAAGGTCTTACTCCAGTGGTTTACCGTGCAGGAAGAGCTTCTTGTCCACGTAGGAAACTGTGATTTCCACCGAGACGTTCTAGGAATCAGAAACAAACTTCTGATTTATTATGTTCATTTCAGAGGAGAAGAAAAAATATCTTAATTATCATGTCTGCTTTTATTTTGGTAACAACACTGAATTGTACATGTTTTTCCTCTGCCTCAACTAAAATCTAAGAAACTATCGACCTTTGAAAAAAGTTTTTGGCATCATTTGATTGCAGGACGTTTAATGATTTAGTCTTTTACCCAGTAAAGTCAAAATGTTGTCATTTCAAATATAAATAAAGTTTTCTCAAAACACTTGGGCTCTTTCATGAATTATATGAGGTACTCTTTACATCAGGGGTCACCAACGTGGTGCCCGCGGGCACCCGGGTGCCCTCAAGGACCATTTGGGGTGCCCTCGGACCTGTTCTAAAAATAGCACAACTTACTACTAAGCTGCATTTAAAATGTCATTTTATTCAGTTGTTATTCTTTTTTTGTATTTATATATATTTTAAAATGTCTATCTTAAAAATATGTTCTTAAAAATATGTTTATTATACTTTTTTTCAATTTACGCTTTATTTCTGAAGAGTTTATCAAACTGGTGCCCTTTGTATGACTCCGTACCCACAAAGTAGCTCTCAGTTTCTAAAAGGTTGGTGACCCCTGCTTTACATGTTTTCAGTTTTTTTGTGACTTCTTCGTGCCTTTGAGTTGACCTACGGTTTGGAAGGAGAGCATCGGTGTGGTCTGACTGTCACAGTAGAGTTCTGCAGAAACCTGAGCCCAGACTCTGGTTCCTGTGGCGAAGGTGCTCAGAAAGGGAACAGAGGAGCTCCAAACTCTGAGCTCTGTGGAACCTCGTTCCATCAGACACTGAAGAGAAAACAACACAAAAATCCAAAATGTGACAATGACCAGAGATGCTTGTTTCTGGTGAAGCTTTTAATTCTTACCTTTTCAATCTGCGGAGGCACAACGCTGGAGAGGCTCGTCCGGAAAAGTTTCTGGAACCATAATAAATTGAATTATTGAAGTTTCATGATTTGGTAGATTATAACATTTGATCAATTATGCTTAGGGCTCAGAATAACGCATTACGTTTAAATATCCAAATACATTTTGTAAAAATACAAAGTTGTTATAATCTTAAGGGAACAGAGATATTTGTGAAACCAAAATACAGAACTAGTTTGAAGGGACGGTCCACCTCAATCCAGGGAATTGGATTATGGAATGGTTTGGAGGATGAAGTTAAAAATGCCATGTCAATGTGTACATTTAAGAAAATGATCAAAACTTAATTGTTTATATATAATATATATATATATATATATATATATATATATATGAAGTAGCTTAATGTGTATTGTATTAGAGTTAAAATAAAAATTAAAAAGAGTTATTCATTTTGTTCTGTTACTTAATTATTGTTTGAACAGATTGTTTGAAAAAAGGGGCAGATATAATAAGATTTTTTTCTTCCCTCTGCTACCTCTCATTTTATATTTTGTATTCTTATCATTTATGGGATTGTTTTGTATTGTATTTTACAATGAATACATTTATAAAAATAAATCTTTTAAATCCAATTACCGTAATTTCCAGGCTATAAGCTGCTTCTTTTTCACACGCTTTTAACACCGCGGCTTTTACAATGCTATGGCTAATTTATGGATTGTTTTTTTTAATGTGCTGACGAGCTTCATGCTGTCAAAACATTTAGCTTTGTCACAGCCGGGAGCTGCACGTCTCTCTTGTGGGGTGGGCCCTCATGACTCAATGAAAGGTTAAAAACAAATCGAACCAATGAGATTATCAAACAAGTCACAGAGTGGACCAATAAAATGGGGAGTGGAGGAGAGAATGGGGAGGGAGGAATCACCCCTCCCTGTGAGGGGGGACTCCCCTGCATGCACAGAGCAACTTTTGCTCAAGTCTGTAGGAGGCTAGCACAAGCGTGTGCAGGAGTAAGACGAAGATAGTGTTCAATTACTTCCTGGTAGGCTTCTGTACTGCTTTTTTTTTTTTTAAATAACCAGCCATGTTACAGGCACTGTCCAGAAAAATAAAATAAAATAATAATGTTGCTGCTGATCTGTTTCATGTTGCTGTGTTCATTCGTGCCCATCATTTCATACAGACTCATGTTCGTGCTGCTGTTTGGAGTGATGTTTTTCTATGATATTAGTGCTTAGTGTATTTTAAGTTGATGTTTTTCTTAGTTCATATCTTAGATGTTATTACTGTTCTTCTCTTACATTTTATTGTTGGATGTAACTGGGACCCTGTGTACATAATCTTGTTTCATCACATGTACCACATGTGGTGCGAATGACAATAAAGATTCTCTGACTCTGATAAACATTTACTGTACGTATTTGTGTATGTTACTGGTACGACTTTAATTAAAAGTTTAAATGAATAATTTTGTTTAAATATCTCATGTTGTAATGTGGACACCCATGGCTTATAAGCACAGCCTATATCAGTGTTGCCAGATCGAGCTGAGGTTTTCCAGCCCAAAAATCTGTTAAAAATTTCCAAATGGTAACCGCCTCCAGGTCTCTCTAGTAAATGAGTCCTCGTGACTCAATGGGACTAACATGTTTGCCCAAAGGTTGAATAAACATCACACAAAAATCTGCTCAACTAATCAATATATTGTTACAGTATATTTACTGTTTGAACAAGAACGCACACCAGCACAAGCCAGGTAATCTAACGTGGCAAAATGCAACAATCCAACAAAAATCTTCCCAGAGTTCCCAGCAAAATCAGAATGAAAACCACCCAATGTGGCAACACTGACCTCTATATGTACCAAAATGTCTTTTTCTTTTTCATTATATTCGAATGTGCTCAATAGTCCAGAATTCACCGTAGATGTCCCTGAATCTGTCAAAGTGTGGTTTTAAATATGTCATCCATAAATGTTTCGGGGACACTTTCTTGCCTTGAAAATTACTTTAAAACAAATATTGATGGGTTTCTTACAGTGAGCTCTTCTGATGAGATGTTGAGTTGCAAGCGTCCATCTTGATGAACAGCAGCAATCAGAGGTTTGAAGACGTCGTCTGAGATTCAAGATGAAAATCAACCAAGAGACAAAAACGTTTGTCGTTAAAAAACAAAGAAACACAAAGGAAATCCAGTCAGGATGCAATAACCAGCAACCCCCCGTCTCCATTTTTGACCTTATTTTTGTTGTTGTTGTTGTTTTTTTGTTGTTTTTTTGGCATGAATCAAGTCCATCCTTCACAAATGTTTGTGGTTTTAAAAAAAAAAAAACTGCAGACACAGAGCTCGGAAATTTAAGAACAACTACAACAAAGAATACATTACCGTATTTTCAGTGTCTGTAAAATTCTGTTTTTAGAGTTAGAAGGTTTCTGCCCAACAGCAGCAACATGTTAGAAAATGACAAAACTCTACAAGGAAAACTGTCAATATCACCTGCTGTCATTAAAGTTGGGTGATCATGTAACTGTCCATGTCTGTGTCTGCTTCTGTGCATTACTGTTAGCAAAATATCTCCTGAATCACAAAACAGATTTTAATGAACATCAAAGTTCATGCTCAATAATCCAAGTAGAAAATCCAACAAAGTTTAATTAAGTCATCTGGACGGTTTCTTCTTTCGTTGAGATGTTTTGTCCTTCATCCATAGGCCTTCTGATGTTTTGAACCACTTTAGCTATGGCTGCCTCAGAGTGGTCGATGGGGTAGAATGTGGGCCCCAGAAACCATCTTATCACCAAAAGGCAGGTTGGTTCACTATATGAGTGTGCTGCTTGTGGGACTCAGTTTGTTTGAGGCTCAATGGGATTAACCTGCCTAAATAAAGGTTGAATGAATGTTGTGGCTCAGACTGATGAAGTCCTTTGGATGAAAGACAAAACATCTCAACAACAACAACAAAACAAACAAAAAACGTCCAAATGACTTGACTGAACTTTGATTGATTTTAATCAAGTTTCTAGAAAGAAAAATAACAATAATTCTGATGTATTTCCATTTTTTAAGTCAACTCCGCCATGCAGTCTAAATGATTTTAGCCAACACAAAAATGACTTTGCCTGCATAATGTCACCTGCTGACCTGACAGCCAAAAGTAAAGCATCCTGTGTTCGGTCAGCTGATCAGGATGGAAAACAGACTCGTTGATCACAGACTGTGTGTTGTTGTAGTTTGTCAGACCCTGAAAGAGAAAAATTGTAAAAACAAATAAATAAATAAAATAGAAAACATAATTTTACTCCAAAAAACTTAATTTGTATTTGACAACTTGGACAAACCAATGAAAAATCCCAAATTGTTCAACAGGAAAAGCACAAATGTTACATTTAAGATGAATATTTAACAAACATATTTGTTGTACCTTATGGTAAGACTCGATGTAGCGGGACGTGATGATGGGCCCAGTATTAATATCAATATCTACGCTGATGCTCCCATCTGTGACAAAGGCCGCTGTGAACACAAACAAACACAAACTTTCTTATAAAGTAGTCCCTCGCTACATCGCGATTCGACTCACGTGGACTCGCTCTTTCGCAGTTTTTCAAAGTAAGATTGTACACAAGAAAAAAAAATTTGTACACGACACTTGATTGTCAACTTTAATATTCCTCATGTGATTGTGACATTACGGGATAATGTACAGTAAAATGCTATCGAAAAATAAAATACTTCAGACAGGCACCACCATTTTGTAGTTTTCTTTCAAAGGGCCCCGTTCATAACAACTATATTTCCCAGAAGCCAACAGTGCCCCACTCAGAAGCCCCGTTGTCCTCTGCTGAAATACTATAGGGAAAGTTTTGAGCTGATTTGAACATTTCAGCATTTATACAGTGACTTTGGCACCCAGTGGATGCAGGGATCCGCAAGGAAACCAACAAACTGGACCAGAACCGGAGCAGAACCGGACCTCCAGACCCATCTGCAAAGAGCGAGAGCTGCTAGACAGCCAACGAGGACTTTCAAGCGGGGGCGTGCGCCGCCATAGAGCCGCCCATCACCACTACCCTGAGCCAGAGACCCGACCAGAACCAGCAGGGTAGGTCCGCCGAGACAGAACCAAGTCGGACCTGAACCGAGTCGCTGCTGTTCTGTAGAGCTGGTGAGTAAAATTTAGTAACTACATTTAAGTATGCTGTTAAAATTATACAAGTGTAAGAGTTTAGAACATTGCACGAGTATAGGAAGGGTTTCTAAAACCAAAAAAAAAAAAGAATATATATATATATATAT
>JBBPBX010009821.1:33552-43864 GCA_038048925.1 Garcialebias charrua | reverse complement strand
GTATAAGTTAATGAAGCAAAGTTTTGTTCATTATGGACCAAGTTGCTTTTTTCATCTCAGATTTTGGTTGAATGCAGAAGCTGTAAAATGTTATGTTCTGCTTTAAAATTGAATTTGCCTTTCCTTTTAAAAACTTTTTCATTTCTTGGTCTTGGTCAGAAATACTTTCTTTAAAGTGAAGTACTTTTTATGCACTTTTATGTACAATGAGCTCCCACCTGCTGTGTCTTGAACAAAGTCAGCCAGTATGTCTGCCACCTTGTTGATCTCCTTACAGATCTGCACATCAAGACAAATCTGTTGTTTGAGTCAGGTCATAAAAAAGACATACAGTATATACGCAGCACAGTCCACGGTGGTCTCCCTCACCTGACCTTTGACCACCAGCTTAACGGTGAAGGTGATGAAGTTGGTGAAAAGCTTCTTCAGCCAGTTCGGCCTGACCAACGACATTAACACAGGTTAGCTCATCTCCACTCATCGTGTTTTTCAGATGATGCTTTAACACATTTTTTATCACTTAACTCTTTGTCTCCCTGCAGGTAAAGGCGAAACTTGTTAAAGTTCAGGTAACAGTCGGATGTATCTGCTGCGACTCTTGATTTACCACAATCTGACAAAAAGATGCAACACGTTAGAGCAAAATAACAGCAAAAAGGGTGCTTAAATTAGAGTAAAACTACAGAACAGGTTAAAGAACTGGGAGATAAAGTTAGAGAGGCCAGACTGAGACGGTTTGGACATGTCCAGAGGAGAGACAGTGGTTTGGACATGTCCAGAGGAGAGACAGTGGTTTGGACATGTCCAGAGGAGGGACAGTGGGTATATTGGTAGAAGGATGTTAGAAATGCAGATGCCATGAAAAAGACAAAGACGAGATATATGGATGCAGTTAGAGAGGACATGGAGGTAGTTGGAGTGAGGACAGAGGACGCAGAGGACAGACAGATGGAGGGTGACGTTGTAGCGACCCCTGAAGAGGGAATAGACAAAAGAAGACAGAGTCATTTGGTAATGTCGCCTTTTTATTGTATTGAGTTCTTTGTGACTATACTTGCATTGTGGCAAAACTTTTTCTTGTGTAGGCATTGGTCACAAATTTGAAATGGGTGTGGTTAATGTGAGTGGGCGTGGTTAATGTAAGTGGGTGTGGTTAAATATGCATCTTGCATATATTTTTTTCCCATTTGCCCCGTCATGCGCACCTGTTACCCATCAGTAATCGTCACAGCTACAAACACTCAGTGACAGCCGTCATTTCATCGTTGTCGTTGTCAGTCCTCCGCGGTCTGCCTTCTTCGTGTTTAGTTTCTTGTGCCACGCAGTTTCAGTTTAGTTTTTCTTCATTAAATTAATGATGATAACCTGCCTGCTGTGTGCTTGGCCACCATCTTAAGTCTTTAAACCATAATTGTGACTATTAACTTTCATTCTTTGAAAGCATCATGAAGACAAAGTCAGACATGAGGGGAATTTGGAAAGTCTGGGAAAAGATAATCGCATAAACTTCAAAGTCCATGCTCAATAATCCAGGTAAAAAAATCCAACAAAATCAGATCAGGTCATCTGGATGGTTTCTTTTTTTTTTGTTTGTTAGTTTGTTGAGATGTTTCGTCCTTCGTCCAAAAGACTTCATCAGTCCGAGGAGCCACAACAAACCCAGTCCCACAAGCAGCACACTCACATGGTGTGCCAGCCAGTTTGCTGGTGATAAGATGGTTTCTGGAGTCCATCCTCTCCACCGTCGACTCCTCTGCAGCAGCCATGGCCAAAGTGGTTCAAAACATCAAAGTCCATGCTCAATAATCCAGGTAAAAAAAATCTGGACGGTCATCTGGACGGTTTCGTTTTTGTTGAGACATTTCGTCTTGAAACATTTTTCGTATGTGAGTGTGCTGCTTGTGGGACTGAATTTGTTGTGGCTCCTCGCCCTCGGACTGATGAAGTCCTTTGGATGAAGGACGAAATTTCTCAACGACAACAAAAATAAAAGAAACTGTTCAGAGGGCCTTAAATGGTAAATAAATGGTAAATGTAGCTTACTTATATGCGCCTTCCAGCCCCCTATGAGGGGCCCCAAAGCGCTTTACAGCACCAGCCATCCACCCATTCATGCAGAAATTCATACACCGGTAGCGGTAGTCTGCCATGCAAGGCGCCAGCCAGTCCTACCGGGAGCAACTCGGGGTTAAGTGTCTTGCCCAGGGACACAACGACACATGGTGTGGGAACTCGGGATTCGAACCTCCAACCTTCCGATCAGGGGTCGGCTGCCACTACTACTGTGCCACGGCCGCCCCTAAACTTTGCTGGATTTTTTTACCTGGATTATTGTGCATGAACTTTGAGGTTTTGAATCACTTTGGCTATGGCTGCCTTAGAGGAGTCGATGGGGGAGAGGGCGGGCCCCAGAAACCATCTTATCACCAGCAAACTTGTTGGCCCACTATGTGGGTGTGCTACATGTGGGACTTAGTCTGTTGTGGCTCCTCGGGCTGAAGGACAAAACGTCTCAAGAAAAACAAACAAAAAGAAACCGTCCAGATGATCTGATGTAATTTTGTTGGATAATCACATAAACACTATCTTACTGCACACGTGTCAACAATAGCAACACAAGCTTATAAAAGTTGAGCAGAATATCAAAAGTCTAAATCCCTAATGTGAAAACTTGTAGTTAAAAAGGACTAAACAAATTAAACGATGAGTTATGGTAAAGAGCAAAATAAAATTAGGTGAACTAATTTAAGTAAAGCTGGAACTTTGAAGTTGTACTCAGTTACACAGAAACACAAGTTACACAGAAACACAAGTTACTTACAAAGTTTTGGGTTGATTCCAAGATCAATCTGAGTCTCTATCTCAAAATCAAGAGTCTGTTGAACATTGACTCTAAACAAAAGAAAAAAAAAAAGAAATATTAACGTTGATACATTTATTTATCTTTTGTGTGGTTCAGATACAGTGAGTGCAATCTATGACCAAATCATCAAGTAGAACAAAATATCCAGTTCAACTTAAACCACTGGGTGTGAAAAAGATCCAAACGGAAACATTTGGTGAGAACATTTTCTTTGTCACAATCCTAAAGATTAAAATGTAAAATAAAACAAACTTTCTTTTGTTTCCATCAATACAGAAAATAAAACAAACTTTCTTTTGTTTCCATCAATACAGAAACGTATAATGCTTATTCAACCTCTAAAATCCTCAAAACCTAATTTCTTTGTAATTTTTGTGGACAATACCTACTTCAGCACTTTTCAGCTATTCATAATGATGAATAGCTGATGACTGTCAAATTTACTTCCCCCTAAGACAAAATGGTACAGGCTCTATTCAACCTCTGCTCGACTGCCTGGCTGACATCAGGGACTGGATGGCTTTAAATTTCTTAAGCTTCAACGATAAGAAGTCTGAAGCCATATTGTTCCTTCCCAATGACACAACCTCGAACCACTGCATTGACCTTTCTGCTCTACCCCTGTCCGAAAAACAAAAAGTCACAAATCTGGGAGTGATAATGGATCCTTCCATGAAACTCAACAGTCATGTAAACATGATCGTCAAATCCTGTTTTTTCCAGCTGAGGCGTCTGTCTAAGCTGAAGCCCATATTATCAAAAAACAACCTGGAGACAGTGATTCACGCATTCATTACATCTAGGCTGGATTACTGCAATTCACTTCTGCTTGGCGTCAGTCAAGCCACCATTGCACGATTACAACTGGTTCAGAACGCAGCTGCCCGATTTTTAACCAGCACACGCAAAAGAGAGCACATTACACCAGTCTTGGCCTCCCTTCACTGGCTACCGGTTCATCTTCGAATCCAATTCAAAATTCTCATGTATGTCTACAAATCGCTGAACAGTCTCGCCCCCGCCTATCTCTCGGATCTGATACACCCATATGTCCCTCCACGTGCTTTGAGGTCAGAGGATCAGGTACTCTTAATAGTTCCAGAAACTCGCCTTAAGCGCAGGGGTGACAGGGCGTTCTCTGTAGCAGGCCCAAGACTCTGGAACGAGTTACCGCTGCTCATCAAACAGGCCCCCTCCCTCTCAGTTTTCAAATCCCGGTTAAAAACTCACTACTACTCCATTGCTTTCAATGCCAGCTGATTTGTATTGGANATCCTGTTTTTTCCAGCTGAGGCGTCTGTCTAAGCTGAAGCCCATATTATCCAAAAACAACCTGGAGACAGTGATTCACGCATTCATTACATCTAGGCTTGATTACTGCAATTCACTTCTGTTTGGCGTCAGTCAAGCCACCATTGCACGATTACAACTGGTTCAGAACGCAGCTGCCCGATTTTTAACCAGCACACGCAAAAGAGAGCACATTACACCAGTCTTGGCCTCCCTTCACTGGCTACCGGTTCATCTTCGAATCCAATTCAAAATTCTCATGTATGTCTACAAATCGCTGAACAGTCTCGCCCCCGCCTATCTCTCGGATCTGATACACCCATATGTCCCTCCACGTGCTTTGAGGTCAGAGGATCAGGTACTCTTAATAGTTCCAGAAACTCGCCTTAAGCGCAGGGGTGACAGGGCGTTCTCTGTAGCAGGCCCAAGACTCTGGAACGAGTTACCGCTGCTCATCAAACAGGCCCCCTCCCTCTCGGTTTTCAAATCCCGGTTAAAAACTCACTACTACTCCATTGCTTTCAATGCCAGCTGATTTGTATTGGATCGTTTTATTTATGATCTGCAATGTTTTTATGTTTTTCGTGTTGTACTTCATTGTCTGTGTTGCCTGTTGCGTGTTTGTTTGTTCAGCACTTTGGTGTGGACTTGTTCCTGTTGAAAGTGCTTTATAAATAAAATGGTATGGTATGGTATAAAACCAAAACTACTGCTTTGCTCAGAACATGATGGCACGTTGAATTTAGCCAATTGTAGTTTTTGTTTGGCTTTGTTACGACCCGGAGGCACGTATCATATAGAATGGACACCAGACAAAAGGAAGGTTTAAAAAAACAGATTTATTTTTGTTTAACTCCTGGAGGCTGCGGGCATGGTTCAGCAGCCAGCTCCTTTCTCGGGAGAAAGACAACTAAAAACAGGAGTTCACCTTCAGTTTCCCCTTTGTCCCAAACAAAAACAAAGTGCAAATAAAAGTTGGACCTGGTGAGCCGGCCAAAAAGAACAAAACTACACCGAAAGGGGGCCAACCCCTATAGGGTCGTCAAAGCCCCTCCCAGCATCAGACTACTTGTTTAAACACCTAGCTCTAAAAGGTATCAGTAGGCAAAAACTGGACTACCAATCACACCAGGTCAAAATCTACTTAAAAACAGTACCAGTACCAAACAATCAGAGCACATCTAAAAACTACTAAGCCCTCCATGGGCAAGCCAAGCTCAAGCTCATAGGTTCACTAGAGCCTGAAAGAGCACACACCTGCTCACAGCAGCTAACTCCCTACGGAGTGACACCCAAGTGGCGAGGGGTGGGCTGAGAAGGAGAAGGAGAAGCACAAACCTCCACACCTCCACACCCCTGTAACAGATCATTGCACCCAGCCTATTAATAGGCAGGCTCAATAGAACGCACTAATCAAGGCTGATCTAAATCAGGCTGTAAAAAGGTGTATTTAGCAGCGCAGCCAGGTTGGCAGCCAACATAAACAAAACATATTGGGGCTTAAAATAATAATGTGCCCTGGCACATAACAGGCTTGTTATAACTTTCAGCACTTCGCATTCACGCTGCCTTTTTGCAGAAAATTCAATTTCTCTTGTTTAATGTTTTAAGTCTAATTTTTCCCTCCAGTGCTCACAAACCAGTTTATAAACGGGATATTCTGGTGAAGTTGTTTGGCTTGTGTTTTATAAATCTAGTGAAAACCGGGATGTCGGTTGTTGTGGGTCACACACTCTTACTCACAGCCAGCTGCCGTATCCATACTTGATGGTCCCACGGAACACTGCTGACACATTACTTATCTCCAGACCGATTCCTTCCCCTGGATGCAGCTCGAAGGCGCTTCGACCAATCGACAAGTTGTGGATCTCCAAACTGAAACAGGAACATCCTGAGTGGCCATGTTGGGTTGTTCTACATTTTGTTTGTGTTTACCTACTTGTCCAGGCCGTATAGGACTGTGCCGACGACCAGGAGGGACTTCTCTCCCTGCATGCTCGGGTAGCGAGCGTGTTGAAACGCTGCCTCGATCACTTTGGTGGTTTTCTCGTTCACTTAAAGCAACAGATGTACAAAGACATGTACACGGAGACAGCACACAAAAGGTGGGGTTGCATAAACCTCTCTAAAATATTGTAATAGTTTCTTCTTCTGTGCTGATATCTAAACTTAATTTAACAGAACTGTGTTAATACACTTCTAAAGTAAGAAAAGTTGTACTCAGAAATGCAACCTAACAGGAACTTCATTTCTCCGTTTATATGTCATTATCATGAAAATATGTCTGGACTTTACTTCTGCTTGAGCACAACAGGAGTAAAATTAAAAACGTACACAGCACTAGTAGTTTTATGTGTTTTTTTAATTTGCTTCTCACATATTACGGTAATTAATTCCTTAATTTCTTTATGTTTGATGTGTTTTTTTAGTATCCACAAGGGGATTCAGAGCCCTCAGCACCCCCAATTACTGTACTATGGGGTGCTGTTTGTAAAGTTACACAGTCAAAAATTAACAGCAATATTTTGGTTAATTTTGCCTTTAATAAGAAAAAAAAAAGAATTTTTTTCAAAATCATATTTTTCACCATTTTATTCATACATGTATAAATGTCATAGTTCCAAACTAAATATTTAAATTACAAGGTAAATGTTTAGTTCACAAACTAAATACTTAACTTGCAAGTTAAATAGTTAGTAAACTAAATACTGTATTTAGGTGTAAATTAAATATTTAATTTCCAAGCTAAATATTTAATTTCCAAACTAAATATTTATTTTCAAAACTAAATACTTAATTTCCAAACCACACATTCAATTTCTAAGCTAAATATTTAATTCCTAAATTAAATATTTAATTTGCTAACTAAATAATTACCGGTAACTTGCAAGTTAAATACTTATGCGAGAGTTAAACATTTAGTTAGGAAATTAAACATTTACTATGGAAATTAAATGTTTAGCCTAGAAATTAAATGTTTAGTTTGGAAATTAAATATTTAGCTTGGACAATAAATATATAGTTTGGAATATGTCTAGTTTTGAAAATAAACATTTAGCTTGGAAATTAAATATTTAATTTACACACAAATATTTAGTTTACAAAATATTTAACTTGCAAGTTACGCATTTAGTCCAGAAGCTACATATTTAGCTTGTAAATTAAATATTTAGTTTGGAACTGTGATATTTATAAATGTATGAATAACATGGTGAAAATATGACTTTGAAAAAAAAAAGTTTTTTTAAATTAAAGGCTAAACCAAAATATTGCTGTTAATTTTTGACTGTGTAACTTTACAAACGGCATCCCATAAATTCCTTCGTCTTGATATGTATAAAAATTGTAAACCGATATAATAGAAGAAGAAAAAATACTACAAATGATCAAACCCATTCACGCACTTAAAACTCCAGAAAGTTAGAGGTGATCTGGAGTTCATCTAATGAAATTGAAAGTTTGAATTTAATATTGAATTTATTTGAGTTATATGCTGCTGCTCTGAAAAGCCAGCCACTAGGGAGCACAAGCCAGTGTATCTCTTGTGCCGGTCCCAAGCCCGGGTAAATGGTGAGGGTTGTGTCAGGAATGGCATCCGACGTAAAACACTTGCCAAAACCATAATGCGAGTTCATCAAAGTGAAACCATACCGGATCGGTCGAGGCCCGGGTTAACAACGTCCGCCACCGGTGCTGTTGACAAACAGGGTGCCGGCGGAAATTGTACTACTGTTAGTCGAAGACGCCGAGGAGGAAAACGTGTCAGGAGACAGAGGGAGAGGAGGAAAGTGAAGAATGTAGGACTGAGGGTTGCAACTCTAAATGTGGGGACAATGACAGGCAAAGGTAGAGAGCTGGCTGACATGATGCAGAGAAGAAAGGTAGATGTTTTATGTGTCCAAGAGACCAAGTGGAAGGGCAGCAAGGCTCGCAGTATTGGAGCAGGGTTCAAACTGTTTTACCATGGTGTGGATAGAAAGAGAAATGGAGTAGGGGTGGTCCTGAAGGAGGAGTTGGCAAAGAATGTAGTAGAGGTGAAGAGAGTGTCAGATAGGGTGATGTGTCTAAAGGTAGAAGTAGAAGGTCTGATGCTAAACATAGTAAGTGGTTATGCTCCACAGGTTGGATGTGATGGGGAGGAGAAAGATAAATTTTGGAAAGATTTGGATGAAGTGATAGAGAGTATTCCCAGGGAGGAAAGAGTGGTGATTGGAGCAGACCTGAATGGACATGTTGGTGAAGGAAACAGAGGGGATGAGGAAGTGATGGGTAGGTTTGGTGTCAAGGAAAGAAACCAGGAAGGACAGATGGTGGTGGATTTTGCCAAGAGAATGGAAATGGCTATAGTCAATACCTATTTCCAAAAGAGGGAGGAACATAGAGTGACCTATAAGAGTGGAGGAAGGAGTACACAGGTCGACTACATTCTGTGTAGAAGAGGAAACCTGAGGGAGATTGGAGACTGTAAGGTTGTAGCAGGGGAGAGCGTGGCCAGACAGCATCGGATGGTTGTGTGTAGAATGACTGTTGTTGCGAAGAAGAGAAAAAGAGTAAAACCAGAGAAGAAGACCAAATGGTGGAAGCTAAAGAAGGAAGAATGTTGTGAGAAATTCAGAGACGAGCTGTTAAAGGCTCTGGGTGGTAAGAAAGAGCTTCCAAGTGACTGGGCTACTACAGCAACAGTAATTAGAGAGACAGGTAGGAAGGTACTTGGTGTGTCATCTGGACAGAGAATGGATGATAAGGAAACCTGGTGGTGGAATAGTGAAGTGCAGGACGCCATTCAAAGAAAGAGATTAGCCAAGAAGAAATATGACAGTGAGAGGACTGAAGAGAGGAGACAGGAATATAAGGAGATGGGACATAGAGCAAAGAGGGAAGTAGCTAAGGCAAAGCAGAGGGCGTACAATGAGTTATATGGGAGACTGGACACTAAAGAGGGCGAGAAGGACTTGTACCGATTGGCAAGACAGAGGGATCAGGCTGGAAAGGATGTGCAGCAGGTTAGGCTTATTAAAGATGGGAATGGGAATGTTCTAACAAGTGAGGAGAGTGTGATGGGAAGATGGAAGGATTACTTTGAGGAGCTAATGAATGAAGAGAATGAAAGAGAAAGAAGAGTGGAGGTAATAGAAACTGTGGACCAGGAAGTGGGAAAGATTAGTGAGGGTGAAGTCCGGAAAGCTCTGAAAAGAATGAAGAAGGGGAAGGCAGTAGGACCTGATGACATACCAGTGGAGGTTTGGAAATGTCTTGGAGAGATGGCAGTGAGGTTTTTGACTCAAATATTTAATGGAATATTTGAGGGTGAGAAAATGCCTGAAGAATGGAGAAGAAGTGTGCTGGTTCCCATTTTTAAGAACAAGGGTGATGTACAGAGTTGTAGCAACTACAGGGGAATTAAGTTGATGAGCCACACAATGAAGATCTGGGAGAGAGTTGTGGAAGCAAGACTTAGACAAGATGTGACTATCTGTGAGCAGCAGTATGGTTTCATGCCAAGAAAGAGCACCACAGATGCCATCTTTGCTTTGAGGATGTTGATAGAGAAGTACAGAGAGGGTCAGAAAGAACTCCATTGTGTGTTTGTGGATTTAGAAAAAGCATATGACAGGGTACCAAGAGAAGAGGTGTGGTATTGCATGAGGAAATCTGGAGTGGCAGAAAAGTATGTTAGACTGGTACAGGACATGTATGAGGACAGCAGGACAGTGGTGAGATGTGCTGTGGGAGTGACAGATAGCTTCAAGGTGGAGGTGGGATTGCATCAAGGATCGGCTCTGAGCCCCTTCTTGTTTGCTCTGGTGATGGACCGACTAACAGATGAGGTCAGGCAGGAATCCCCATGGACTATGATGTTTGCAGATGACATTGTGATCTGTGGTGAGAACAGGGAACAAGTGGAAGAGAACTTGGAGAGGTGGAGGTATGCTCTTGAAAGAAGAGGAATGAAAGTCAGTCGTAGTAAGACAGAGTACATGTGTGTGAATGAGAGGGAGGCCAGTGGAACAGTGAGGCTACAAGGAGCAGAGGTCACAAAGGTGCAGGACTTCAAGTACTTGGGGTCCACTGTCCAGGAAAATGGGGAATGTGGTAAAGAGGTGAAAAAGAGAGTCCAGGCAGGATGGAGTGGATGGAGAAAAGTTTCAGGAGTGATTT